>VZRW01012144.1:175665-194536 GCA_013398125.1 Aegotheles bennettii
ATGTACTGTAGGTGACCCTGCTCTGGCAGGGGGGTTGGACTAGATGATCCTTCGAGGTCCCTTCCAACCCTAGAATTCTGTGATTCTGTGATTCTGTGATTCTGTAAAGATCTTGAGAATGCTCCTATGAAAAGAAACAGGTAAGACACACAGCACTATACCTGCAGCTGCATAATGAAGCTGTGAGCTCAATCCTGTTTCAACCTAAGGGAACAAGGGTTAGGCAGCTAACTTGAGTGGGTGCAGGATCAAGCCACAAATCATCTGTGTGACCTTCACTTTATTGTGACTCACTTCCCAGTTCAGGGTAAACCCAGAATCTGCCTGGGAGTATTTTTGTTCCTCTAGGACAAAGGACAACTTGCAGCCTAAATGCTGAATATTGCCAAGGGGCTGCTGTAGGCTCCAGGAGTCTGGCAAAGGCAGGAGTGGAGGAGTGAACTTGTGGGAGAATGAGCAGATTTGTTAAAGCTGTACTAAGCTGTTACTGTTTATTAAATTCAGTTTGTCAAAGGTGGTGTATAAATTGCTCTATCAGTTGCTTGTAAATGGCATCATTCTGTATAGGAAAGGGTAAAGAAAGGGTAAAGCAATGTATTTAACTTCCAACAAGCATCTAAAATGTGTTATCCCAGAGAGCTGGGACTGACACATTCACCAACACAGAAATGCAAGCACTGTACCTTCTATGACCTTCTCCTTCTTCTTCCCTCTCTCCACATTTCTGGGGAAAATATGAAGTCTGGCCAGACATGCCTATGAATCCTTGGCAATGTATATTGGCAAGAAAGAGCTGAAATTGCTATACCAAGTCATCATATCAAACTACCGGGAGTAACATTGTCAATAGTAAATTGCCATGTCACAAGACGGCAGGTAGCAAAGGAAGCTCCTAGCAGGGAGAGATGGATCAGAGATACAGTAGCTTACACCCCATAGAAGAGGATTATGAATGAAGCCCCAAAGGAATATGAACAACCTGATAAAATTAGGACAGAGATTTTAGTAGCAGAGAAGGAGGCTTTTCCAGTGAATTCCTCCCCTCCAATGCTAAGCACGTTAGGTGAGAGTCTATGTTTTGCCTCCAGGAGATGCAGCACAGACCTTAAAGCCAAAAAGTCAAGAGAGAGAATAATGACTTTACATTATCTCTGTATCTTCATAATTCTGGCTTTGTCCTACAGAGCTGGCCTGAATTTCTGCATCCTATTCCAGTCTGGCTCTGTCCCTTCCTTCCCCCAGACTGAGCAAGAACTTGGGAAAGAAATTATACAAATGTGTTATCTGCAAGCAAATTTATCTTGACACAGATATATGCTGTAAAAATATCTTAGTCTAAATGTTTAGAGCAGAGCAAAGCAATAAACAAATGAAGCATCTAAAAATAGGAGTCACACAAGCCTTACTAATGTCTTAGGGTTCATTTTTGGGTTTTTGTTGTTTTTTGTTGGTTTGGGATTTTTTTTGACAAGACTGGGTTCTGAAGTCCTTATTTAACTATTCTTGTACGCAAAAAAATAACAAAACTTTCAAAGTATGAGGTAGTTGGTATACGCATTCACATGACGAGTTACCCCATGTCAACCATGGTACACAGCAAAACTCTAGATCTGTGGATTTTATTAGGAAGGCTTCAAAATCCTGTTGTTTTTTGTTTGTTGACGGTCTCAGATAACGTAATATTATTATCTTTGCAAACTGGTAATGGAATGATATGTCTTTGTGTATAGCTTTTTTTTTCTAATTAAAAAAAAAATAAAATTAAGGAAACAGTTTTCTGCCCTACAATCTTGCTCAAAAATTAACATTTCAAGTGTAGCCATCATCTTTCATGTTTTCCAAGTGGCTCAGCTCCCATCCCTGTAACATTTTTTCTGATTACCCTGCTGTCCTGTTTAATCAATAGTGCTACAAAGCCAGCTATCTCTCATTCTATGGTTATCTTTCATTGTACAGTACATAATGCCTCTAGTCCTGCTGATAACAAAGAGCACACAGAGGGAATGTGGCACTGCATGTTTGTTATCTTCCACTCAACTCAACATAACTCTCTTTCTCTCTTGGCTCTTATCAATGCAAAAATGCTGAAAACAAGTTACTCTTAGTGTTAACACTACACATACCACGCATTTGGGACTGAGATTTTTTGCCTATCTTAAGGCTGCGGTTTGCCAGCACTACAAAAGCCTGCCAATTTGATACATCACCTCTTCAACCTTTAAGAAAGCAGTGCAAAGTTGTACCATCGGCGACCAGCCTTACACAGACGGCAAGACTATTCTGGATACACCGAAAGTGTAAGGCAGGGAGATTGACCCAAAGCTGTTCATGGTTGACCTCAGACCTGCGAAAAAAGAAAGTAATCCAGTTCTATTCTTTTTCATTTCCTACAAAACATGAAAGCTGATAAGCTTTGGTCTCTCTCATGGCAATAAGAAAACAGTTAAATTGAACTTTTGTTTCAGTTAGAGAACAATCTAACGGTTTCCCTTCTTGCAATTTGGTCACTCACAAACAGCAAAAGCGCCTCACTCACAAAATAATGACCAACTTTTATGCCTTCCCCAACGAAATGCCTTAATGGATGTGCATCCAGTTATGGATGTGCATCTGATCTTGAGAATTTTAGCCAAGATTTATTTTGATGGTACCTCCAACATGCATGGGAGAATCTGAAGTTCCACAGTTAAACAGAATGATGACCATGTATTCAGACAAAATTTGAGAGACTTGCAATTTTTCCCTTTGCTCTCAATTGTTATGTGCTGGTTGAGCCTTAAAAATGCTTAAGCTGATGATTATAATTTTCTATAGTATTTTCCTGTTTATTTTACTTCAAAAGAAGAGACTAGAATGGCACATAAAAAAGCAGAATGTGAATGTTCAAAAAAGGAAAACAAATAAATATTTTCCTGTTTCCTGAGGGCATAAGTGCACTGGTTTATGAGTGTGCAGTATACGTATGTGACAAAATACTCGTTAACTAAGAATGGTTTGAAGAAAAACATCCTGCACATGTGTATATCTACATAGCACACCCATCTTTAGATGTATACATGGAAGGTCATATTACATGTTCCACAACATGACTTTTATTAGAAGTATGAAAACTTTACAAATACACACTTTGGACACACATAAGTCTATGGGACCTGATGAAATGCATCCCAGAGTCTGGAGGGAATTGGCAGATGTAGTGGCCAAGCCACTTGCTGTGATATTTGAAAAATCATGGCATTCAGGTGAAGTCCCTAGTGACTGGAATAAAGGGAACATTACACCCAATTTTTAAAAAGGAGAGTAAGGAAGATCCTGGGAACTACTGACCTGTCATCCTTACCTCTGTGCCTGGGAAGATATGGAACAGATCCTCCAAGAAGCTATGCTAAGGCACATGGAGGACAGGGAAGTGATTTGAGACAGTCAGCACGGCTTCACCAAGGACAAGTCCTGCCTGACCAACCTAGTGACCTTCTACAATGGAGTTGCTACATCTGTGGACAAAGGGAGAGTTACAGATGTCATCTATCTGGACTTCTGTAAGGCCTTTGACACAGTCCCCCATGATATCCTTCTCTCTAAACTAGAGAGATATGGATTTGATGGATGGACTGTTGGGTGGGCGAGGAACTGATTGTATAGTAGCATCCAGAGAATGGTGGTCAATGGCTCTACATCTCAATGGGCACCAGTACCAACTGGTGTCTCCCAGGGCTCTATACTGGGGCCAGTACTGTTCAACATTTTCATTAATGACATAGACAGTGGGATCGAGTGCATCCTCAGCAAGTTTGTGGATGACACCAAGTTGAGTGGTGAGGCTGACACACCAGAAGGATGCGATGCCATCCAGTGGGACCTAGACAAGGTCAAGAAGTGGTCCTAGGGGTATCTCATGAGGTTCAGCAAAGAGAAGTGCAAGGTCCTGCATTTAGGATGGGACAACTCTTGGTGTCAATACCAGCTGAGGGATCAAGGGAGGTGATTCTGCCCCTCTACTCTGCTCTGGTAAGATCCCTGCTGGAGTACTGCATCCGGCTCTGGAGCCCTCAGTACAGGAAGGACATGGACCTGTTGGAACAAATCCAGAGAAGGGCCACAAAAATGATCAGAGGTCTTGAACACCCGTCCTACAAGGAAAGTCTGAGAGAATTTGGGTTGTTCAGCCTAGAGAAGAGAAGTCTCTGAGGTGACCTCATTGCTAACTTCCAATACTTAAAAGGGGCCTATAAGAAGGATGGGGACAGGCTTTTTAGCAGAGCCTGTTGTGACAGGACAAGGGGTAATGGTTTTAAACTGAAGGAGAGTAGATTTAGGTTAGACATAAGGAAGAAGTTTTTCACCATGAGGGGGATTAAACACTGTAACAGGTTGCCCAGAGAAGTGGTGAATTGCCTGTCCATGGATGGGGCCCTGAGCAACCTTATCTAGTGGGGGATGTCCTTGCCCATGGCAGGGGAGTTGGACGAGATGATGTTTAAGGTCCCTTCTAACTCAAATGATTCTGTGATTTTGTGATTCTGTGATGTAAGAAACCCAGAATATAATTTTGCTTCAGTATTATATTTGATGACACTCAAATAATCTCCAAGCACAGATATGTTTGTGTTGGAGTCACTTCAAAATCTGTAATTTCTGACACTGTTCTGAACTTTTAGATAAGAGGTGATCCTGCAGTTGTGGTTTATGTCTTGCTTGGTAGCACGACCTTTGATAATGTGTTTCAGCAATGGAATTCAAAGCTTTGCATAGTATTTATGATGCATTCATATCCCTATTACTCCTAGCTCTAGGCAAACACTACATATCTTCATTCAGATTTTTAAATAAACTTACTTCAAGTGTGTTGATGTAATACTTGAGTTTGCTTTTTGTAAATATTCACCAAATGAGTAGGACTAGCATGAAAAACTTGAGATAAGAAAATTTAATGTCTAGTAATCAAATATCTGTTTAAAGCTGGTGTTGGATTTTGTGCTGGATTCTACATTTTGGAGTTCCTTTATGTACTTTGCTGATTAGCTAAAAAAAAAATAAATCATACAATCCAAAACCAACATAATATTACTAGATACACTTAACCAGCCAACACAAATATCTAAACACTTATAGTGAACTGAATATTCTTTGAAGTAAAATATTTCTGGGGAATAGTTTTGTCGTGCGATTACTCTTGGTAAAATTGTCAATTGGATAGTTTTATTTTTAATTAATTTAACATTAATTAATTTTCATTGTAATTTAGACCCTACTCAACAGAACTAGATAATTTAAGTCTGCAAAAAATATATGCTATAATACAGGCAGCTCAAATGTCAGTGACTTATAATTGAAATTTTCCCAGTTGGAAAACTCTGTGTATAGTTGCTTGTAATAGTGCCAAAATTAAGTTGTTACGTTCAAAATTTTCTTTACTGGATATCTGTATTTGGGTGATATGAATAAATGTGTATGCCTGTCTACGTCTGTGAATAAGTAAGCAAATACATGTACATTTGTAAATGATCATGAAATTAAAGATTCATTATCAAATTAATTTAATAAGGTATGTAAACTCTGTTAAACTGAAATTTTACTAAAAGATACAAGAATAAAAAGAAAAAGAAAAAAAAAGAAAAAAATAATTTCCAGTCCATTCATTCAAGTCTCTTTTGGGAGTATGCACTTTGATACTATAAAATCTGAATTCTTTCATTAATATATATTGCATTCATCTCTTTCTCAATCATATGCACATAAAAATATTTTAATAAAATAAGATTAAAAAAGTAAGGTAAAAAAAAGTAATGTAGAAAAAGTGGATATATATAAATATTTTGGAGACAGATTCTTAGCTGATGAAAACAGCTGCAGTTCCATAATCTCTAAATGAAAGTAAGGTATTTTAGCCAAGTGGTGTAAGTCTAGACTTGAGTATGGTATGAATTAGTTGTTGTGAATCCCACAGTTTATTAGACAGATCATCCCAAATAAGTATCAATAAAACCTTTATATTACATATGCAGTTAAGCTGGCTACAAATGTAACATAAAAAGTATTTCAGAAATGGTTCAGGAGACTTTATGATTTTTCTAATTGATACTGTTATTGCACTTCCTTCTATATTAAAGCCAAATTAACTTACTATTATGAGACAACTACATAGGCCTCAGAGTGATTACTGATACAGTTCTGTACCTCTAAATGATCTTAAGCAACTTGTCTATAAATCTCCGTGTTCCATTCTTGAGGTCTAGTATATGCCAGCGTATTCAAGCTAGAAGCATTTGCTAGTTTGGATGGGAAGAGTTTACCAGTTTACCAGCTCTTTTACCCTGAAAAAAACATGTTTCTGCATTCTTGAGAGTAAGGAGAATCTCAAACATCCCCTTGCTCCAGAACTGAGCATTGTCCTTCTTCCTTCTTAGCACAGTGGACTTTGGAGAAGAATTTGTGCATTTCATGATGAACAAAAAAACTTGCTTAATTTTGGTTTGTTTGGGTTGTTTTTGTTTGATTTTTTTTTCTTTTCATTTTCTTTGTGGAGGAATTTAAAAAATAGCAGATGCTTGAGAGTTGCTCAGAGGTTAAGAATGCTAGAATGAATTCTGACAAAGATATATTAGTAAGCAGAACCCAGGTGAGGCAGTCAAAGGTGCATGATAAATGTAATTTATCACATGGATCTGCAATTTGCCACATGAATATCAACTCCACCTTTATGTGAATCTCTCATCTAATGTGGTAAACCCATCCCCTGCATTTTCACAACAAGTAAGTAGTTAATACCAGGTCTCATGACCAAGTAATTGTAATATTTTCCTCTTAATTAGTAACCAGTAGAAAACAAAAACAATTTAAGGAGTCTTAAATCAGGAAGAGATCAATTTAAGTGGAAGAAAGACTTGATCTTGAGTCTTTGCTTTCCGTGGAAGTGCTCTAAATGTTAAGAGTGGACTCATAAATAAGCTTACAATATATTGCAATATGGGTAAGTTATGAGGTCACTTAAGGGAATGAATCCAGATAAAGCTGATAAAACTTGTGAGTATATGCATCTCTGTGAGTGGAAGTCAGGGGAGGCTTTCTGCTGTGTCCTTTGGTGAAAATCTAGGATGCCAGAATGCACATGCTGCCTCTGTGGTTGACCTGGTAGACTTTAGGTGCCTGAGAAATGCCAGACTCTCTGTGATACTTTTTTGGAAGTTAGTATCAGTCTTGATATCACCACCTCAAGCTGTCTTTAACAACTAAAATATATTAAAAGAAATATAGTAAATATGTATACCCTTAGGTATGTATTACCTAAAAGCACGATAAAATATGTATAAAATACCACTGTTAGCTGAGTGCTAAACGTTAGATGGACAAAGGTACTTTGCTGCAATCTGGGGTTAAATATATAAAGCCAGCAAATATTAAAACTTCCTTTATAATCTCAGCACTTCCTGCTGGCCATGACACATTGTGCCACATTGGAGCTCAGCCAGTACATGGGCTAGCTGTCTTACTGGAAGTGCCTCCTTAGAACCATAGGATAATAGAATGCTTTGGATTGGAAGGTCCCTTTAAAGGTCATTTAGTCCAACTCCCCAACTTGCCCAATGCACTTCCTAAATAAGAGCCTACCTGCTGTTCTGTGAGCCAAGCACTTGAAAAACAGGCACTGAAAATCTGTCCTGGACTGTCTGAATAGTCCTGAAAAGAAATGAGGGAGAAAACATCACCAGTGGGGTGTGAGTGGGGGGCAGATGGACCTCAGCTGTCCAACTCCTTGGTCTTGCCTCAATCAGTAGGTCCGAAGCTTACCTCTAGCATCTTCACTCCAAATCATCCCTGCCTTCTAAAATGTGGCAGTACAATGTTGGTGGTAGCTCAGAGACAATGTTTCTAAGTTTCCTTTACTGACTGAGGAGATACAGAAGAGCCAAGTCTTTAATGTCTGAAAGTGACACCGTGAAAGAACAAGAAGATGAAACTGAAGAAAAGGCAAGGACACAAGGGAGTCTTACAAAGAGAAATGGAGGGAAAAGAAAAGGCTGTGATGACAAAGCACAAATGGGAAGAAGATTGCCCAGGTAGGGAATTATTAAACAAGAAAAAAAAAAAATAAAGGAAACAAAATGAAACAGAACAAGGGTACATTAGAATGAAAATACCAACATAGCTTTACTTTCGAGTTAACATTTGTAAAATTGACTCTTTGGGGAAAATGTGTTTTCAAAGGTAACAGATAATTATTTCACAACCTTAAGAACTATTTATATTTTCCCTACTGGCAATAAATGCCTGTGGTTCATGATAATACAGCTAGTACTTCTGCTTATATTAACATGTAAATAGTGTTATTTATAATAGTACTTAATACAAATGTTACCATCTTAGTTCAAGCTTATTGTCTAATTTTCCTCCAGTTCCACTTTTTACATTAAAAGTACGTTAATACACTTCACCCTGAACTATGGCATATTAATAATATGTCATGCTCTCATAGCAATACCTATCTATAGATTTCAAAAGACCTTGCAAACTGTGAAGCAGATGCATTTCTCAATGTCTTATAAATCATAAGCCATGGAATAATAAAAAAAATCCATTTCAGGTATTTGCCTGTATCAAGAAAAAAATTAGTAAAATAATAAGCCAGGCTTGTACTCAAGAGTTATCTCTTCTTGGTTGCTGATGGTATTGTTCAGTGCAAATCTTGTGGTGGAAATATTTTCTTTGTTGAAGCTGTGCTTGCAGAATGGTGGAAACAATCCAAACACTTAGGCACACCTCAATTACAATTTTGCCAGCATGTTTTTGCTATTTTGGAGCTAAGCAGAGGAACAAAAGTCTATGAAATGAATGGAAAAGACCCACACAGAGAGGACTGACTTCTTTACCTATGAATGGTCAGCAGTCATAAACAGACTTCAGCCTACATAGACCACCACTGCTACCAAAGGATGTCCTTGAAATAATGAAATAACTAGAGCCAGAGGTGGTAGCTAACTGGGCTTCAATAGATATTGAAGTGCTTTATAGAAAGCTGAACACTTCAAAGGAAGGAAATTCTTTTCCAAAATATCTTTTTGCCTGATGCCTGGGTCACTGCAGTGGGAATGTTACACATAAATCCAAATCCCCTCAGTCTGAGAAGGGACAAAGAACTGAAATCTGCCATCTCTCCTCAAGGGCATCCTGCCAGGCTTTTGGGTGAAAAGAAATGAACACCTCCGACTCAGATTTGTATGAAATGCTTTGTTTGGTGACTATTTCTGAGAGAGGGTCCATGGGGGACAGGCTCAAGAAAAGAGGCACAGCTGCTTTCTGACAGAAGTGTTTCTGATATTTTTAGAAAAAGGCTCTTGTCTGCAGACACTGTCATCTGTGAAACATGTTTGGGGGCAGTGGCTGGGGGAGAAGCCCTCTTCAAATGAGTATTTTCCTGATGCAGCTACAGTTTCCAGAGGTGGTGTGACACCACCTCCCAGCTTGCTGTTTATAGGAACTCTCACAGAAGGATGCCTTTACTGTGCATTTTATAATGGCTTAGTCATAAGTTCCCAGATAACCACCAGTATCAAAACCAGGCACACTTGACAATACACAATACACAAAAACCAGAACTACTCCCTGGACCTGAAGTACATTAAGGTAAAAATGGAGTCAGTAATAGATTGTAGGTATATCATGATTTAGGTGACAGTGGATTGAGGGTTTTAAGGATGACAGTTTGGACCATCAAGGTCTAAATTCCTTCTTTGTCCTATAAATCTGACTCCTGACTATATGTCTCTCCTGCCCTAAACTCTATAGAACTGCCCAGCCTCATGGCTGAGGCTCTTGATGGCAAAGTACCAATGGCTGTTTTAATGTACCAATCCTTTCGTGCATCTGGCCTCAGTTGCCTAACCTTAAGCAGTATTTTTGTACAATTTTGGCTCAAGATCTGAAGGATACACCAGTCTTTTCTGACATGCAGGTGCTTTAAGTCTAAATTCCCAGAATATTACCATCAAAGCTTCATTTTATATTACTTCTCCTTGCTATTTAACTACTTATCCTGAGTCACTCAATGTTTAATTTTATTGGTGATGAAGATTGGTGAGGAGGATGAAGATGAACAAAAGATTTATTTTGGGCTGGTTAGTAAGAAGTTTACCTGTTTACTTGTTTATTTTTTAGGCTAACAATTAAAAGAACATTCTACTTGAAGAATCTTGGAATTAGATTTTGAGAGACTTTTATATGTTTTCAATTTATACATATGAATCTATACAATTGGACTTGTGTACGCCTTACTTTGATATGATATTGCTTCCCTGGTATTTTTCATTAAGCCTAATGCCAAAAGCTCCTAAGTTGAAGATTTCTGGAGTCTGGGAGAGTAACCTGGGTAGGTATCGCTATATGCTCACCCTCGTCTTACACTTTTTACAAAGCACTTAGGGAATTGGGTACTCTTGGAGACAGAATGCTAAATTAGCCTGACCTTGTCTCTGACCAGGTACAGCTGTTCTCACATTTCTTAAAAATGCTGACATTCAGCATTTGAAAGTCATTTTTATAAGGCAGTATTATACTATTTCCTTGTGTAAAATATTAGATCAATATTAAAGTAACTCCATGCATGATGTAATGTCAATGTCTATTATGCTGCAGAATATTGCATAGGAAAGCCTGCAGCATATGGTACTGGAAAATCAGGGGAAACTATCTGTTTTCACATGAACAGTTCATGAGCCCATACCCTTAAACAGATCATAGCCTTGGGAATCAGTTTTCAGATAACTTGATGTGGGATACTAGAAAAACAGAAGCAGAGCCAGTGTGAGGAGAAGGAGGACTGCAGGCTTAGGGGACTTGGAGGTAGGGAGCCTGGACAAGAGCAGTCCTCTTCCACTTTCCATGTGCTACTGACTTGTTTTATATCTACATGCAGATCACCGGCATTGGTTAAAAATATAGCACACTCTAACATTTTAAGGTTCTCATTGATTCATGAAGAAAAAGTTTAAAAAATGTTGGAAGATTTTTGTAGGTGGCAGTGGCCTTAAAAGTCAGAAGTATCCACCAAAAACATTTGGTGAACTGTGTCTTTATGAAATAGCTCTGTTTCTTTCAACACGGAGTGCCATATATTAAGAGAATGTATATTTTAGGAATCAATGGAAATATCTATCTTTGACTTCACCTATTCAAACAAAATTTGAGTATGTAATGCACCATGAAAAAGGTCACCTAATTATAGCAGTTTTCATTAACTCACCTGATTCGTGCCTGTACATGCATATGCCATTCGTCAGGTGGTATAGCCTATTAATATACCTCAGCTTTAACATCTGTATGCACAGGTTTAGTAATAATGTTCTGCATCTACCTTTATGTTTATTGTAAGTGTATTTTATTAGGAGATTCAAAACTAACTCACAGAATAAAGCCACCCACTGACTGTTCCTTAGGTCTTCCAGACGTTTATGCAGGTGTTGAACTTTGTATATTTGAAATAGCTGTTGACATTTTCCCACCTATTCTTTTAATGAGAAATGGCCTTTAAAAAATAAATTAAATGAGCACAGAAAGTATGTGGTGTTTTCAAAACCTAAATAAATAGAATATCTGAAAAAGAACATTATTATATTTACTTTTATATTTTTCTTCCTGCTTTCTTCCCAGCTCTTATCTGAATATTCAGACTAGGACATAACTGTGGTTCAGTTCTCTTCATTGACCAGGGCTTTTAGAGGAAAGATACTGAAATCCCATGGTGGACAATGGCAGCCTTCAGCCTGGGATAAATCAACCTGAGGTGCAGCTTCAGGATAAGAAGGGACATTGAGCTCTGCACCCATGGCTATTGCCTCCTTCCTGTGCAGTAAACAGCACTGCTATCTTAGAGTCTCCATTCCAATCCCCAAGGTGGGACAATCTCCTTCATAGGGTAACTGTGACATCAGAGTGAAAGGCTTTCCAAGGCATCACTAATTTCCCTGATGTTTTCAGGTGGTTTGCACGATATAACTTCCTTAGACAAATAAGAAATCTGAATAAGATCCATGTCCCCATGTAACACCCATTTCAAAAGCTTTAGGAATACATGAGCAGTAAGAAGATCTGACTGTGCAGGCTGACAGGGGCTGAAAATGCTGGTGAGCACCGTCCCTAATCACATCAGGATATGGCTGGAGCTGGGGACTAAGAACAGCAGTGGCCATTTAAGACTCCTAGCTGATGCCTGAGGGATGCATTCCTGCTGGGGTCATTGAGACACTTTTCATCAGGTGCTAAAGCTGCATGTGCACTAATTGAGGGCACGTTTGACTACAGATTGCAAACCCTCAGAAACAAGAGGCTTGCACAGTATTGTGGCCTGCTCTGCCCTCTCCAGCTTTTGTGAAACTTCAAAAAAGCTTTTCTGTAACTATGTTGAAGTGACAGGACTTGTATCTCTGAGTCATCTTTGCTCTCTTTGTCAGAATTGGAACTTTGTCTGGATTCTGGGACTGAAAAACTGTTCGGGAGGCCAGATGAACACGTGCTCCCGATGCTAGTGCCTTTACCTCATGGCCATGACCACTTTTGTCTTCCCTGACTGCAGCAAGCATGCTTCTTTCCTATGAAACAAGATCATTTTCTCCCTTCAGATAAGAAATCCCATCTCTTGTGGTTGTTCTTTCTTTCTCATTGCCTTCTGCAAAATCTATGAGCTATCATGGAATGAAATGTTGATTTTCCAAGTCCCAGGCATGCTATGCCTCAGAAGACCTACAAGCTCCCTGAGCAAAGCTTCCCTTTGATGGACACAGTGCTGGCTTAGTGCTGGTTGCTTTCTCTCCACTGCAGAATCCAACTTCCCAAGCCCCTGCACCCTGCAGAGATGCAACTTATGTTGGAAATGTTATTTTTCCATTGCTTACAACGGACACTGGCCATCGTCCTCTTTGACAGGAGCTAACTGTGATAGGGCACAATAGTGGAGTAGAGAGAAACTGAAGTTTTGAAGGCTTCAAAAATCCTCACCCTGGCAGAAAAGAGCATATGAGCAAGTAGCTCCAAATTACTTAGATAAAACAGGCACGGCATACAAATGGTGAAGTAGCAGGCAACAGTGGTACAAACATGGGAATGCCACTAACAGAACAACATAGAAAGCAGAACTCAAGTGAGCAAATCTTGCTAAGACAAGACGAGAAGGTCTCAAACCTCTTGGAGGGCTTCCGTGAGACTCTGTTACCAGTAAGTAGCATCACATACAGTGTCTCATCCATTCCTGCCTGCCAGTGGTAAGGGTGCCTGATCCTGTGTCCCTGTTCTTCTGCAGGGTCAGAGCATCTCTCCGATACTGGGTCCACACAGCCAGAGCTGTTTGTTCATGCCCAAGCCTGCAGCCAGCAGCAGTATCATTGCATTGTGTCCAGGCCCAAACACCTCCCAGAGCTGCCTGCCTTTTCAGATCCCTTTTGCTGGATTTGTAGATAAATCTTGATTGAGCTGGAAGCTGAGGTCATTTGCTCCTGGTTGCAAGAGAGCCAGCGTAGGGCCCAAACGCACTTGTAAAGCTAAGCAATGTGGTCAGTGCTGGGAGACAGCAGAGATGCCATTGACAGGCTTGGCTGAACTGTTAAACCTCTGCGGCATCAGACATGTCCTTTACTTTTGACAGGATGTGGATATGAAGACCTCTTTATTTCAATTTCACTGAATAACTTAAATTTGCATAATGGAATCTAACTTATCAGTCTACAATAGGTCTGCAATGTTCAGATTTAGATTTCTTATTCCTGTTTTCTGTTAGCTGGAAATACAGGAAATATGTGATGGCACTCCTTGCAGTGATGGCAGCTGTTTGCAGAAACAGCATCGGGAGCTAAAGATTATCCATATTCGTTTCATGGGGAAAAAAAGACTTGCTTTGGGGCCTGCGGGGCATCCTTTAGGTGTTAGGTGTGTATGCCTGAAAGCTAGGCTCTTTTTTTCTATTGATTTCAGTCTAATAAAAGATGTTAGATCTCCTTGAATCTTTGACTCTCTTCTATCCTTAGATCATAATTACAAAAAATTACTTTCTACAGAGGCAAAAATGAAGGACTTTAAAATGCCTTAAAAAAGAAAAATGAGTACAGGAAGGGCTATTTTTAACATGTTAGGCACAGATTTTTTCCACTAGAGATAATTAATCTGTAACTTTTCCCACAAAATAAATGTCCAAAATTAATCCCCCTCCCACCGAAAATAGGAAGCTTGTAACAGATGGAAAAAGTCACAAGACTAAATGATTGGTACTTCACATGAAATGTCTTTTTCATAAAACAGCAAGCAGCATATCTACTTCGTGGCAGTCGTTACTACTTCAAAGTACTCTAAGCAGAATACAATTATAATGAAAAAAAAAGAAAAATACTTTTTCTCCTTATGAAAAGAAAGTTGTCAAAAAGAAAAAGAAAAAGAAAAAAAAAAAAGAAGAATCTCCCGTGAAGGCAGATCCTGATGAGATGTATGATCTTTTCTGTTCTGGGGAGGGGAGGGGAGGGAGAGAATAGAAGAGAGGAAACAGAAAAAGCAGCCCCAGGATAACAAGCTTTGTGTGAAGCAGAAAATCATACCCTTTGAGGGTCAGTTTCTTTGAGTCGCTGCCTCAGGGAGATGGGAGGCAGAGATTAAACATTGGAGGGAAAGTCCACATCTGCTTGCACGGCATCACCGGGCCCTGAGGTGCTCTGGAAAAGTCACCTCGGTCTTCCCGAGGGTGTGCAGATCCCAGCGGTCTGCATCGAGCTGTGCCCGTTCCCTCCCGCCCGCCGGCCCGAGGTCGCAGGGGAGCGCTGCGGCGGGCGGGGCTCCTGGCAGCGGGCTGCGGGAAAAGAGCGAGCGGCTGGGCACACGGGCTGTGCCATCGTGCCCGCCCATGAGCAATACAGCTTCTAACGAGGGATCCGTGCTTCCAGCTGCCCTTCCCCGGGTGGCCGGGACCCTCCGCCGCGGGTGGAAGCACGGCCCCCGCCCCCCGCCGCGGGCTTGGCGGGGAAGGGCAGCGTTTGCCCGCTAGGGGGCGCCGGAGCCGCGCCTGTGCCAGCCCCTGCCCGAGGCGGCGGGGCAGAACCTGGAGGCGTTCGGGGGGTGGTGCAGGAAGGTCCCGAGATGCTTATTTTGATTCTTATTTTTAATTTTACAAAGATCTCCGCCCATTATGCATGGAGCTAGACAATGAGACCATCACATCTATCAGTGTGCTCCTTAATGCAGCTGATACAAGTATATTGCTTTTTTTAAATCGGGTTACACTTAAATCACTGCTAGTCCCTAAAAATAATAAAATAATAAAAATACAGACGCAATGCCATTAGTTGAACTGTTGGATTTCTGGGCATGAGGGACACTGTTTCAAAATGTGCATACAGGAACTGAAGAAAAATGTTACAGATCTCCCCTGGGTTAAACTGCCCCTATGCTGTGTAAGTGGAATTGTATATCCTTGATGTGGGATTGGGAAGAAAAAAAAAAAACAACAAAAAAAGAAGAAGAAATAAAAGAAAGACAAATGCAGATGGAAGGCAACTGCACTGGGCTGGCAAATGCAAGTTTAAACGATCCGCAGCAGCCCACACTTATGCTAAAGTTGGTAGGTCAGACCAAGCCCTTTGGCTGACTCTGAATGGATTAGCCAGCAGTTGCTGAAAACCCTGCCCAACAGTTTCATTTCCATGGCCTTTCTGGAAGAGGCACTTTCTTTGCTTAGCACAAGAGTTCTTCTTCCCAGTGTGTTCTGAGTCAGGAGTGGCAGGACCGTCTGGACAATGATGATTGTGTAGGATAGTAGCCTTTTAGGTTTCAACCTTTTCTTCTTCATAGGGTCAAAGATAAACCTCTCCGATGCTTTGAAAAGTCTGACCCCTGTCTCTGGAAATAACTGAAGTGTCCAGCCTCGATCAAAGAAACCTTTCCTTCAAAAACATTGTCAAAACTGAGATATTTTTTTAAAGCTTTTGGCTCTGATGAAAGCCAAATGATGAAATCGGTGTGCATTTGATGGGAAGTGCTCCAGCCAGCTCTAATAAGGAGCACTACTCAGTATTTTAATGACAACCTTCAATAACAAAACTCTATTTTGGTTTCTTTATGTTCCTACCACTGTACTACCTGGGCAATCTCCCAGTCTTTAATGTATTTTTTCCTCACAGTATACCTGGAAAATCCTATTGTCCCGACTTTACAGATGAGAAATGGAAACACAGGAAGGTGAGTCAACTTACTGAAGATTGTACAGTGAAGTTTGCAATGCACAAAAAAAATCATTACAAAATCATAAGCTAGTATCACGAGTTTGGGTACCTGGTACTTTTTTTCTCTTACATGACCCTGATTTGCTCGGTCCAAAACTTGAGACTATGCATAACCTGACAGATCATTTGTCCCATATTTAAGGGAGAGATCATTTGCAGGTGAGATCTATGGGATGCTTTATTGGTTGTTGGGCTGCCCTGGAAGAATTCCTATTTATTCACAGAAAACAGTTCGGAAAAACCCCGACTTTTATCCTTGTGTTTCTTTCTTCCTGCTCCCTGCTTCCACCCTGCATTTTTGGGGCTTGCATACCACAGATGCTATCTGTAAACTGGCACTTCAATTTCCTGTGAAGCTTTTAGCAGGGAGGAAAATCTCTCCAAAAACAATGAAAATGAAAGAAACAACCAGACAATATTTGGTTCACTAGAGAAACTAGTTTCTTTCAGGAGGCAGAGAAAGCAGCAGAAACCATACCTAACTAGAAAAGATCATATTTGCTTATGTTGTTTGAAATCCATGAATGCCTAATTCAGTACCTTTGCCTGAGATGTCAGACCAGCAGCCTTTTATCAGTGAAGGTGCTGATATTTTCCACTAGTCCTCAGTGTAAAAGCAGTGACAGGATTTCAAACTGAGAAAATAAATACAACTTTCTGGTGAGAAACACAGTCCATAATTCAGAAGACATTGAGGATGCGGGAAAAGAGCTGCAACACGCCAAGTGTGAATCATCAGGTATGATTTTATTTCTGAAATAAAATGTAAAAATGATGATGTGGTGTTACATATGTCCTCATGTTCTTTGTTTATATGAATGTCTCTGTAATTTTGTAAGTTGAATTAATGACATTTTCTACTTATTTATTCTCCTGTCTGCAGGTGACACAGAATGATCAGTGTACAGTTTTGTGGTTTGCTTTTGCTTTCTCGGTCCTATCTTACGTTTGAGTATACATGACTCGATATGATTATTTGCATAAAGAATTTACTGAAGTGTTATGTCTTGTTTTTGTCTCAGTGAGAATAATTTTTATAATCTAGGTGCAGAACTGTTGACACCTAACTGTGCTACCTTTCTTCATTTGTAAATAGTCTCAGCACTGCAGTACAAAACTGCCTTTGTGCAAAATCATAGAGATAGAGGAGAAGGAAGGTTCTCAGGTAGCTATTATCTGTCTTTCGCTTTAAACAAAGAGAATGAGAAGAGTGATATACCTGTAGTGGATTTTGAAGGAGGTGGAGTATTGCCTTTGATATTCACTGAAATCCTCAGATGTATCTGAGGATTGCAGATTGCGATTGACCTGTTCTGTAAGTCACAAACTCATGGATCACCATGGTTAGATCTGAGCCTGATCGGATAGGGTACAATCTACCAGGCAATTTCTTGGGGTCAGTAGTACAGAAGGGTCCAAAAATAGGCTTAGCTGTGGGCTAGTTTGGTGGAGATTGGTGTGTGCCAGAGACCTCCTGAGGTCCCTTTCAGCTTGAATTTTCCTATGACCCTGTGATGATCTGGTGATTGTAGGGTCATAAAGGAAGAAAATTCTTTGAGAATTTCCATCCTATTGCTTCTTCTCCAGGGCTCACACAGCTGCTGGTTTTGTGCAGGCATGGGGATTGCTGGGAGATCATGTTTTTTGTTACTGATGTAAAGAAGATATACACTGGAGTTGTCCATATACTGCTGAAAATCTAGTTCATCTTCCCATAGGTTCAGAAGAAATTTAAATAGTTTGGAGGAGATGATTCTGCTGAGGGTTTTTGGAAATGGACCTGCAACTCCTTCAGGGAAGACCCTGAGATAAAGAAAAGCACTTCTTTTTAGCTGTGGGGAGAAACTCTATCTTTTACATGTTAATACGATGTTGATGTGAGGCTGTGGGCTTACAGAAGCATATGCTAGTTTAGGCATATGAAATTGTATGATAGGCAAGTGTTAAATGAGATGTAAATGCTGTATCTACTTTTATTACATGAAATCTTTGCCTCTTCCTCATTCTTAAACCTTGGGAGCATTTTACTTTAATTTAAGTATCTGATAGTAGCGAGGAAACCAAAACTAATTCATGGCCTAAGAACATCCTTCATCACTTCTTGCTTCTTGTCAGAAAAACAATTCCCTGCCACTGGAAGCTTGTGCCAGGAATTTCCCTGCAGGCCTAAGTTTCCAGTGCCTTGGAACATCAAAATGCTGAACTTGCAGTCTGTAGAGAGAAGTTTCTTCACAAAGAATATGAAAGTCATCTTAAAGTGCTCTTAAAAAAAAATGTATGTAAAATATAATATGTACCTTTCTCCTCATTTGTCTTTGATGCTGCAATTGCTTCTAAAAAGGTTTTGATGCACTTCCTTGTTTTGTGCACGGCATCTGCAAATGCATGTATGGCTCAGCTGGGGGTAACTGTGGCCAAATAATATCTGTAAATATTCCTGTCAATAAAGCTTACTGCCCTTCAGCATCTTATTTGTGTGTGTTATAGTTTGAAAGGGGCAGGCAAAAATCTTATTGGCTTTTGCTGCCAGGACCCAGTGAATGAGGGGTAGAGTTTAGGACCCTGTTGTGAAAGGGGTCTGGGTGTCAGGTATCAGGTGTCAGGTGTCAGTATTCCACCCATTT
>VZRW01012144.1:194733-205207 GCA_013398125.1 Aegotheles bennettii
GAGCTCGGGTTGTATATATTTGTATATATGCATTTTCTCTTTTTCCCCACCTGTTACTATTTCTCCCTGTGCCATTAAATTTGTTATAGTTTTCAATTTCCAACCGCTGAGCCTTTGTCTTCCTTACTCCCCTTCTATTTTTCAAGGGGGAGTGATAGAAACAAAACTCTGGTTTGTTGCTTGCCCTGGCCATTTGCTAAACCAGAACAGTGTGTCTGCACAACTTTGGGGAGTGAGATTTTATTCATGAGTGTATTTGAAAGCAAGAATATCAGGAAAACCAAGTAACTTGTTACAGAAATGTTTGTACAAAAAAGTTCTCTCAGGATAATCTTTTAAAAGTTGTTTCTATTTTGTTGGCATAGTGTTCACTGAACATAGACTGAGTTTCTGCAGTCATTTCAGTATAAGAGAATGGGATACTTCTTTTTTATGGAGTGCAGGTCACTCAGTTCTGGAACAGAAATTGCCCCGCAAGATTAACATGGGTAGTCATAAATAATGAGTGCTCCTTCACCAGTTTGTGAATAAACCCCAGGCTAAAATGTAGTCATACATTCATTAAACAGTACAAAAAATATCACAGCATATCTACAGACAATTCACTGCTAAACTTTTCAGATAATTAATTTGTGAAAATTGATTTGATTATCTTTGATCTGTGTGCTAAGTACCTATCATTAAAACTTCAATGTTTCATTTTGTTGAGGATTATTTTTGAATATTGCCATTTACATTATCTATAATCTGTTGTTTAGGCAGATCAATTATCTGTTATCACTGGTCCATTGCCTAACCAGATGAATTTCATTCTCTGAGCCATAGATTATTTAGCTGTGAGTTTCTCTAGAAAAGAATCATGGTTAAATTGCAAAATGGGGCTATAATCCTTTAATGTAAGTTGTGATAGGTTTTCTATCTGCAGAATGACTTTTTACTGATTTCTTCTATTAAAAATGCTTGTGGTTGTACGTAAGCAGAAGTATGGAAACCCTTTTCAAGCTGCAGTCAAAATTTTAGAGAAGAATTTAAGCCTAGAAACAGTCAGATTGAAATTTCTCCTTGAAATGATTTTTTTGCTTGAATGCTAAGTGGTTTTTAATGAAAAATGTCTGCTTCTGATGAAAGTAAAATATGTCCATGAAATACAAGATGTATCAAATTACAGTATTACATCCGTAAGTTAAATTGATTTTTTTTTGAAAATATGATTTCCAGATTCATTAAAAAATAATGTGAAAACTAGGGAAAAATAAAGACTTTTCTCTGGGAAAGAAGGAGTATAGATTTATTTCAAGTCCTCACTCTGCAAAGGCTCTTACTGATTTTATAGATGACCCCTCTACAACTGAGATGTGCTGCGTTCTTTTAGAATGCTTTTCAAAATTTCTTAGAAAATATCTCCTGGTAACTTTGCTATTTGGCACAAAGAACTTCAGAACTGCAGTTGTGAAACAAACAAAAAATATTGTGCAGCAGGATGAGAAAACTGATTTCTGGTTTTAAAATGAAATAAATTCACACTTCCCTACCTAAACATTTTGTTAGGATGATGCAGTGCCCCTGAAGTTACATTTCACTGTTTATCTGAAGTCTCAGGAAGCATGTAAATGTATGGCAGTGTAAGATTATCTTTCTGGTTTTTAAACCCCACTATTCTCTCATAACTCCATAATTCAAGTTTAATGTTGGAATGATGTCAGAACGCTGTGTGACAACTAAAAAAGGCTCCCTGACTGTGGCATTTGCTGCTGTATGGGGGGAAGTCAGGAAAGACTTCTAGCTCAAAAAGACGTTTCTTGTCTTGTTTTCTGGCAGTCATCAAGGGCACGTTTTTCATGACAAGAAGCTGAGTAATTCCCAGGATCCAAGTCTCCCTGTCACTGCAGTTTTTGTGAGCATGTTTGCAGAGTGGATGAAGAAAGAGGAGGATTTCCACTATGGGAATGCAGACAGGGATAAGACTCTGCCCTCTCTCACATAACTGTAGTGGTCTTGATCTGATGTGACGTTTCACCTTCCCATGGTCAGGCAGCCCTGTTAGTCAGAGGGACCTTGGGAACCAGCACTTCCCACATTTTTAAATCTCCTGGGTCTTTGTGTGATGCTGAAGCTTCACTCTTCCCTCCATCCCAGAAGAAATGCAAGAAAACAGTGTCTCTGGCCCTCTTGAGAGGAGGGGAAAGGGGCAGAAGGAGCATTGATAGCTCCCTGCCAAGTTGAAGAGATGGCCAGGGTCCTGTACTCTGGTTCCCAGGCAGGAGGGGAGTGAACCATGCTCTCACACACGCCACTGCTGCAGGGGGGTGGGTGGAGGATTGCTGAGAGGCTGGTCCCTTCCTACAAGCCAAGAAGGTCATGAACCTAACATGACTCTCACAGAAAAAGTATTAAAAACAAGCTGGGGAGAAGGCTTCTTAGTATTTGGCTCACAGAACAAAAAACAGCATTATTGCTGGAGCACGAGCAAGTATGAAATCCTGGAAAACACTCATAAACATGACATATTTTTATTAAAAGTTTCAGTTTCCAGTAAAGGTCCCATGACCCAGGTCTCCATTACCATACAACAGTGTAAATGTTGTTGAAGACAGGAGTGTCATTTAAACAGAATAAATCAAGTAGATAAATGCTGACTGATATTGTCTAATGAATCTTCAACTGCATTTGATGCAAAGTGCAATATATCCTTCAGACTTGCTGCACACCTCACTTGAAACCAGAGGTGCCTATTTTGCATAGTATGGCATAAAGTTTTTTGGCAGAAATTTTCTGCAAAATTCCAGTGTCATTTCCCAACTGTGACTGTGAACAAATTTCTACAAAATTTGAAGCACTCAGGAGCAGAGCAATGTTATGTTGCTCATATTGCACATGGGGAAACTGAGACACAAGTTGGTGAAGGAACTTTTCCTAGGTAATTTGGGAGGTCAGACACAGTGGCATGAATAATATTGCAGGCCCCTTAAATTTCTTCTTCTCCTTGTATTAAAACAGCCTCAGATAAGTGCTTGATTAGAAAAGTGATATGACTTAACACTTGACTACTAGAACTAGAATGTTTTTCTGCTGCATGATTTTGTTAAAACAAAAAGATGATTGATTGACATTAAGAAGGATTACATATTAACTCAGCTGGGAGACTCATTACAAGAGAATGGAGATCTTACACAGGCAGCTCTATTTATTATGTTAATTTGCATGCCACCTATCCTGTGGGCATTCTGCTTCTCCCCTCCTACCTGGTGAACTTCAACGGGAAGGTGAGTTGTAAAAATGATGGAGGCAGGGCTCAAAGTTGTGTGCTAGGCTATGCTATACCTAAACCTGAAATGCTTTCATTCAACAAAGAGAATTTTTTTGTTTGGAAGATATCCCTTCCAAAGTAAAGCTAAGGGAGGCAGTGGTGAGGTGGGAAAGTGGTTCAGCTCTAAGCTGAGTGGAGTTAAGTGTGTAGTCACCTAGATTCAGTAGGTTAGGTAAAATATTGGTGATTTCAATGTCCCCACACCCACAGTAACAAATGGTTAACAACTCTTACAGGAGGAAAGAAAACTGAAACAAATGTCTGCAATGATGTCTTAGATTATGCAGGAGTTTGCTTTTTTCAGGAATAGCTTACTGAGCTAGGTGAGTCCTGTGGAATGACGAGTTGTCTGGACCAGCTGTCAGGTGTCTGTCTTTCATTTAGGCTTTTTGTTATAATGTCAAGATACCTCTTGTGTAGATAGACTAAGAGGGAGAGATTACTAACGTGGGGACAGCACTGCACTGCACTGCATAATAACTGTTTTTATCCCCAGCTAGGATCTCTGCATGTGAAAGGACTAGGCTGTGCCGGCTAAATGCCATCAGGGGTCTCTGCATTGTGCTGTTGCATGATGGATATGAGGTCAGCAAGCACTGGTGAAATTCTTAAATCAAGCTGATTCCCAGAAAGACAATGACAAAACTCCCATTGACTTCAAAAGAAACAAACGCAGACTAGAAGTCAGGGTCACAAAAAGGCCCCTGACAGAGCTGGAACAGAAACTCCCAGATTTCTGTCATTAATATAATCAATCTCTCTTCCCTTTATGAACTGAAACTCCTCCCTTTCAAACACTTGGTTTTTTAATCCTGAAGTATTTGGGACAGTTTATTTATGGTCCCAATTTACCTGAGAAACTTGAATACTTGCCCTATTCCCAGGAAAATTTTCTACCTTCAGGTGATCCACATCATAAACTTGCAGCTAAAACAAGGACCTTTTAGGGAATGGAGGAAGGTAAGAGGGGATGGGGTTGTTCATTTCTGTAGAACAACTGAGCAAAATCGTAGTTTTTATTGCACTTCATTTTCAGCCCTTACCTTTCTATGGCCTCAGCCTCCTTACTTCTATAAACTGAACTGTTATTGCCCTAAACCCTTAAACTGTATTTTTAACTGGATCTGCTTTACTATCCAACCTGCACAGCATTCTCATCGAATCTAGTTTGTAAACATTCCTGGGGGACTCAGAGGACAAATTAATATATGTCTGGAATTATATTTTAAAATATTTTATTTCCTATGGCTTAATGGAAACTTAGGATGGTATCCTAAGAAGAGTTTATTTGAAAGACTGAGAAATCTTTTCATCACATAGAACAATGTGTTGAGCATCAGCCTAGAGTGTACTTTGGGTTGCATGAGGGTTTATTTGTTAATCATCGGAAAATATAACAGCAGGTTGAGGTGGATGTGAAACAAGTGTGTCCTTCACATGAGGCTATTGGACGTGTCCACTGGTGTGAAACTGGTTTGATGTGACTGTGCTTTTACAGGGCATTTCTGATGGTGCACTGACTAATGACCAGCTAAAGCAGGCATTGGTGCCAGCCAGGGCTGTCTAGCTTGGAAAGAGTGACTTCCATTTCAGAACAGTGATTCTGGAATGTGCAGAAAATGTTCTGCCCCATGAGAGGTTGTGGGGGGAGAACTAAATTGTGAGTCTGCGAAGACAATAACCTCATTTTCTCCAGTGAGCCACCATCCTTTGTGTGCACCACGGATTTTTTTACAGATGGCAATAAACTTACATTCTGGCACACTTCTTAAACTATCCAAACTGCATCATGTTTATTTAGGTATTGTACTTGGACCATGTCAGGAATTTTCTTATTAAATGACTCGTCACTAGAAAAATGCTGATTCCTTGCTATAAAGTGATTTGTGAAAGAATATCAATGCTGTGAGACACTGCCAAGACACAGAAAGCCTTTAATAGAAATTCACCTGCTGGGCAGATTTCTTGTTACTTCATCTGCTGCACTGCTAAGAGAAGATCCACAAAGAAAACTATTATCTTGAATGCTGATTCTTACTGCTTTGAGATACTCTTGCTAGAAGACAGAATTAGTCCAAAGGGCATATATACAGAAACTGGTATATTTTTTAACCTAACATTTTAATATCTGGCAATGGATAGCAGTTTAATATGCGTTGGCATAAACAGTTTTCAATGACATATAAAATATGCTAGTGATAAATCACATCTCTAAAGTATTAAGTAAGAGTATTGTTAAATTAAGGTCTAATATTTAACTACATGAATTTAATGGTATGGCATCAATGAAGACTTTTGTCCAACTTCCTGGCTCTGAGTGATTTGCAAACACTTTGTTGTTATGTTTGCTAAGTTTATTACTCTTCTACCTTCCTCCATATGAAGATTTCCTTGTTTGATCTTGGGATGGCCAAGAGTGTGGCAGTTCTCTCCAGTAAGGACATTCGGTTTTAATGTGCATCTGGGTGAGAACTATAGATACTTTATTTGCTCTCCAAAGACTCTGAATATCATATAATCATAGAATCTTTTTGGTTGGAAAAGATCTTTAAGTTCAACCATTAACCTGGC
The DNA here is from genome assembly GCA_013398125.1 of Aegotheles bennettii. Classification (NCBI taxonomy): domain Eukaryota; kingdom Metazoa; phylum Chordata; class Aves; order Caprimulgiformes; family Aegothelidae; genus Aegotheles; species Aegotheles bennettii. The sequence goes on from VZRW01012144.1 coordinate 200,612, forward strand.
ACACTGCTAAGTCCACCACTAAAACCGTGTCCCTAAGTACCACATCTGCACCTCTTTTAAATACCTCCAAGGATGGTGACTCCATCACTTCCCTGGGCAGCCTGTACCAGTGTCTGACAAACATTACAGTAAAGAAATTTTTACTACTATCCAATCTAAACCTCCCCTGACACAACTTGAGGCCATTTCCTCTTGTCCTGTCACTTGTTACTGGGAGAAGAGACCAACACCCACCTCGCTACAACCTCCTTTCAGGTAGTTACAGAGAGTGATAAGGTATCTCCTGATCTTCCTTCTCCAGGCTAAATACTCCAGTTCCTTTGGCTGCTTCTCATAAAACTTGTGCTCTAGACCCTTTACCAGCTTTGTTGTCCTTCTTTGGACACACTCCAGAACCTCAATGTCCTTCTTGTAGTGAGGGACCCAAAACTGAACACAGTATTTGAGGTGTGGCCTCGTTAGTGCTGAGTACGGGGGAACAATCTCCTCCCTAGTCTTGCTGGCCATGCTATGTATGATGTTATTGGCCTTATTGGTCACCTAGGCACACTGCTGGCTTACATTCAGTCAGCTGTTGACCAACACCCCCAGGCCCTTTTCTTCCAGGCAACTTTCCAGGCACTGTTCCCCAAGGCTGTAGCATTGCTTGAAGTTTCTGTGATCCAAGTGCAGGACTCAGCACTTTGCCTTGTTGAACCTCATACAATTGGCCTCAGCTCAATCCAGCCTGTCCAAATCCCTCTGTAGAGCCTTCCTACCCTCCAGCAGTTCAACACTCCCAATGAACTTGGTGTCATCTGCAAACTTACTGAGGGTGTACTCTATCTCCTCATCCAGATCACTGATAAAGACATTAAAGAGAATTGGCCCAGTACTGAACCTTGGGAAACTCCACTTGTGATTGGCCACCAACTGAATTTAACTCCATTCACCACAACTCCACCCAGCCAGGTTTTTACCCAGTGAAGTGTACAGCTGTCCAAGCCGTGAGCAGCCAGTTTCTCCAGGAGAATGCTGTGGGATATGGTGTCAAAGTCTTTACTAAAGTCTAGGTAGACAAAATCCACAGTATTTCCTTTCCCTCATCCACTAAGTGGGTCACCTTGTCACAGGTGACCCTGAATCAAAAAAATATCCTGAAAATATCCTGAAGTGAAAAATATCTTGAAAATGTCCTGGACTTGAACATTTTGCCTGTTGTCCGCAGCTGAAATTACTGTATTGACATCTATACAGGGCTTAACCTCTAAGGCTGTGCTACGACTCAAACCTATTGGACTGTATTAAGCAACTGCTTTTAAACGTGGCATTTACACACCAATTAATTTGCTGTTTCTTAAAAAACCCTTTTGTTTCAGTGCTTTCAAGACTGTGTGTGTCTTTTTTTGTTTTTCTACCTGAAATGCATACCTGTCCTTTGTTAAGAATATGTGCTTGAGCTGTCACATAAAGTCAAACTTACAGGGCCCTGGCAGCTCTGGAAAACACAACAGTAACTCAACTAGGGACTGAGCATCCTCTGAAACATGAGAGCTCAGATGTCTCCTGTTATTAGCTTATCAAGCTCAGAGGAATCTATTGTCCTCACTAGTTTATCCAGGTTTGGATTGCAGTAGGTGTACTTTCAGTGACAAAGTTAACCCCTTCTGAAGGTTTTGCTGCTCCTTTCTAATATACTTGTATAGAAAGAAGCATTAGAATTTATATTTTCCATGCTTTTCTTTAATCAAAATGTTACAAGGGACACTTATCAGTGGTCACAACAGTTTATGATGATACAGAGCCTTTTATTGTGGAAACATTTACATTGTGTTGGGGCTTCAATGTAATTGAAAAAAGGTACATGGTAATAGCGAGCCACAGGAAAGTGGTACAACTTTGGAGAGCTTGTCTGAAGCAATCATAGGAAGTCTCAGTAGGGGCTGCTGTGGCTCTCTCCACACCTCGTTTCTTCTCTCGGTCTGTTCTGGTTCCCCCTCCCTCGAACCTTCACTGACAATGGCCTGACATCACAGCGATTTGGTTCAGAGAACTAAATGGGTATAAAACTGTTCACAGTCTTGGCAGATAGGCTTTCATGGATTTAGTGCCCATGAAGTGCCTAAATGATAGCCAGAGAAGGTACAATGGGCAAGGCAGGAACACGTGACAGAAGGAGGGAAAATGCAGGAAAGGTTTGTCATAGTTTATCTACAGATGTTTGGGACAATTTGACTGGCTTGTGGTTATCTCTTGTTGATCCCTTTCGTGTGGTGCAGTTGGCACTGCATTACCAGTCAGATTTGAGACAGCCAGACCTCCAGCTACCAGGGTTCCAAGGAGGCTCCATGATCCATTTGCCATCCACTGAGGTCTGGGGTCTGTACACTGCTTAGTCAACAAACTCAAGTAATTCCCTATCACACCAAGGAAAGATGATAGTGGTGCTCGGCACCAGCTCAACTAACCCTTACCAACCTCCCCACTCTGCTGACTTGAGCAGTATATGGGAAGGAAGGCTATCAAGAAGGGCCTTCAGGACTCCTTCCTTTGCACCAAGTTTTCTTTCAGGCCCCCAACTATGTCTATAGTGGCTAACTAAACAGAACCCAAACACTACCACACAGTTTTCCAAATTGTTACATTTCTTGTGTGTTCTTAGCAGTTTTGTCCTGTGGTGTCTGGTACTCTCCCAGAAAATGCCTGGTTACAGTTCAATGTCAACATAGGCTACGCACCAGCTATATGCTGGCATTCCCACTTTGTGTTGAGGAGGAGCCTGATGTGTTTCTGAGGGTGATGAATCCGAACAGCACTGAGCTGCACCGTGCCAGTCATTCTCAGGACTAGAAGGGGACACAGCTAGTTTTAATCACAGGTATAGCCCCTCTTTCCTGGCGAGGAGAAAGCGATGTATTAGTGAAGAGGTCCTGGCTAGCACAGATGAAATGAGCTCCTGAGAAGAGCCAGAGCTCTTGCACGTGTGCAGGTTGATGTCTCTGTCAGGATCCATTGCTGCTGGCTCTGCAGCAGCCCTCTTCTGCAACGAGGAATATGCCTTGCTAATAGCACTTTGTCCTTCCATAATTTTAAATGGCTTTTCTCTTTTTCTTCTTTTATGTGTTTAATATAAAGCCAAAAGATATTTCATGGTGCTGATAGACACATGACTAAGCAGTTTCAGTTACTTAATACTACAATAAGATCACATAAAACCTTTTCTATCTTTAAACCTATTTATGCCATTAAAATTAATACAAGTGATCCTGGGAGGCTTCTTAAATATAAATACTGAGAAGCATGATTATTTTATAGGTAAATTGTATTTTAAAAAAAAATACTGTACGGTAGTTTTACTTGTCCTTCTAGTTTTTGTATATTTGACGGGTAGAGTTGTTTGAAAAATGGAAACACTGGTTTTGGATAATTTTGCAAAGAATTTTCCTTTAGGTCTTTCTGGTAGAACATTAATGGACTTGAATTTTTCTCCCAGCTATAATGTATACTTGCTGCTACAATTCTGACTTGCAATTCAATATACATTACTCCAAGTTATTCTCCATTGCTTTGCTACAAAATTCCTTTAGAGGAAAAAGCATTATTTTTAATTAGTTAATTTATTCTGGTTTCTTAGATGGTATTGATTAATGAACTTTGTTTTAAAAAATAATTAAGTAACAGAATCCCTGCTTACTGCCTCTTTCTCCCTTTTGTTGCTTTTAATATAGTGCTAGTGGAAGAATATTTAATGAAACACTTTGTGGACTCACACCTTAATATTACTTACTTTCCTTACCCTTGATTATGCATTATCAAGTGAGAAAGACTACACAATGTGTATACAAACAGAACTGTGAAAGGTCCCTAACATGTATGGCAGAAAGAAAACAAAGAAGCTGTGCTTCTTCTGTAGGAATGCAGTCCAGACTCTGTCACCCATTCTCTGGCTGAATATGCAAATACATTTTCCTATTTGAGAATCCCTTTTTTCTTTTTATTGGTATTACGATGCGAAGTAATGCAAAGTAGCTAAAATCACCACAATGATCTAAAGGTGTTCAAGGCCAAGTCCCACACTGCACTGTACAGTCAATTATTCATGACTTCCTATGAAAATTATACCCAGTCATCAGATCCTCTGAGTAAGGCAATAGAGAACGGCCTTCACAGAATCACAGAATCACAGAATCACAGAATCTAAGGGGATGGAAGGGACCTCGAAAGATCATCTAGTCCACCCCCCCTGCCAGAGCAGGGTCACCTAGAGTACATCACACAGGAACGCATCCAGGCGGGTTTTGAATATCTCCAGTGAAGGAGACTCCACAACCTCTCTGGGCAGCCTGTTCCAGTGCTCTGTCACAGTGAAAAAGTTTTTCCTGATATTTACATGGAACCTCCTATGCTCCAGTTTAAAACCATTGCCCCTTGTCCTATCATTAGTCATTACTGACAAAAGCCTGGCTCCATCATCCTGACACTCACCCTTTACATATTTATAAACATTAATGAGGTCACCCCTCAGCCTCCTTTTCTCCAAGCTAAAGAGACCCAGCTCCCTCAGCCTCTCCTCATAAGGGAGATGTTCCATTCCCTTAATCATCTTTGTGGCTCTGC
>VZRW01012144.1:206069-233695 GCA_013398125.1 Aegotheles bennettii
ACTGGAGTGACATTTGCTTTCCTCCAGTCCTCAGGCACCTCTCCTGTTGCCCATGACTTAGTAAAGATGATGGAGAGTGGCTTAGCAATGACCTCTGCCAGCTCCCTCAGCACCCTTGGGTGCATTCCATCCGGACCCATTGATTTATGGATGTCCAGATTGCTCAACTGATCCCTAACCCAATCCTCATCTACCAATGCAAACTCCTCCTTTATCCTGACTTCTTCTGGGGCTTTAGGGATCAGGGGCTCCTGGGGAAAGCTTACAGGAGTAAAGACAGAGGCAAAGAAGGCATTCAGTACCTCTGCCTTCTTTCTATCCTCTGTCTCTAGGGCACCCACCTCATTCATCAATGGGCCTATATTGCCCCTAGTATTAGTTTTATTTGCTATGTACTTGAAAAAGCCCTTTCTATTATCCTTGACCTGACTTGCAAGGTTATAGGCCTTAATATTCTCTTATTGCAAGGCCTTAATATTCTCTTGTTGTGTTGACAATAAAAATAGTAAATTTTTTTTGGCAGATTTAGTTGAAAATTGCCCATATCAGAATTCTCAGGCTACTGATGCCCTACAAGACATGCAAGGATAAGGTAACATATATACATGATTCATGAGCATACATTGATTGCAACATTTGCTTATTGATGAAAAAGCTGGACATTTACCTTTTAAAATTCTGATTTGTGGGATGCACTCAGGTCTCTGCTCTGGTGAGTGAAGCAGAGTCTGTACCACACATGTAAGGTATTTCTTGTGCAATAACACTGCAGATGTCACAACAGAAGCACAGCATATTTACTTGAGTTAATAGACTTTTGTCTAATCTCACATAATCCAATTGCCTTCACCAGTCCTGTGAAATTCTCTGGTCTACAGCATGAATGTTTGAGCACTCTGTCTCACATTTCACATGGATATCCCATGGATATCCCTGGAAAAATATTCACTGGGACCTTAAAGACTTTGGGAGGCAAATATAGTAGGCAATGAGGACAAAATCTGAAAAAATCTTAGATGGAATATACATATATATCTACATGCTGTCCATCTAGGCTTTTTCTAATATTAATAGGTTTATCTTAGGATAGGATTAACCACGGACCTCTGAAGGTATCCAGAAGCATCTTTGTCTTGGCAGAGTTAAGTAGTTCCATTTCCACCTTAGTGCTCTCATCCAGTGAGACTGCCTATAAGACATTCTACAGCATATTGAGATGATGCTCACGGTAGAGGATGATCCAAAATAAACAGCTAATGCCACTATTTTATTTTAAAAGCATAAAGGTGTTATCATGTCTTTTTGTAATGAAAATTTAGCTAAGACACTGATGTTAGAAATATGAGTTCAGGTTTAATTCCATCCTATTCCTGAAACATACAAACCCACATCTCAAAGTATCTGTCAGTAGAATAAGCCTGAAGAAAGTGACTGTGTTGGTATTCACTATCTGTTCTGTTGAAATGAGACAGAACATAGTTGAAGGCTCAATTTAGAGGAAGTATATGGGTTAAGGTACTCACTTAAAATAAACAAAACCTGGAATCTGCTCCCTGTATTAAGCACTGCCTGTAGTAGCGTTTGGATAAATTATATACAGTGCTTTGTGTGGCATCTGGACCCCTCCAAAACAGAGCAAAAAACCCATTGCAGTTCCCAGGCAGGTTCAGGGATCACCAGGCTGTTGCACAAAACAGGGCTAACTCCGGCCACCACCTCCTCTGACTACTCTTTCAGAAAGGTTCATAGTTAATAGAATGGGTGTAGGCACTGGCTTATAAGAAAGAGCTCAGATCCTGAATCTCAAAAACTTCATCCTGAAAGGTTGAGGACTGGAATGGAAGACCATATCCTTTTCACTGTCCTTCATTTGATGGTGATCAGGAATCAGTAAGGATCAGGATCAGTAAGGAATCAACCAGGTTGCTGGTTGATTCAGGATGCCATTTCAGTTTGATCATAAAGGATGAGGTAGAAACATTTAGATTGCTGGGGTTTTTTGTTTTGTTTTGTTGTTTTGTTTTTTCCTGGTGGGTTGATAAAGCCACTGGTTTTCTGATTTAGAGAAAGGTGTTGTAATTGTCTATATTGAAGCAAAGGAGGACATGCTTTGGTACAGTCTAGGGTGGTTCTGGCATTTAAATCCTCACACATTATAGAAAGTATTCCTTGAGCCTTTGGAGGCAAATACTTGAAAAATTACCCCAAGGGATCCTCTTCTATCCCCTGTAATAAAATAATGTATCCATAAGAATGTGATCTCTTCAAGGAGATTTTATATCATTAATTTTACTACTTTAAACATTTCTGAAAAAGCTTCTGGTTCCAGTGTGCTTCCCTTTTACATATAACAAAGAATAGAATGTATGATATAAAGGCAGTTTGCTCCTTCCCTTGTATCCGTCTGAGGACCCACCAAACAAGAATCTATTCTCTGATTCTCTCATTTTCCACTTTTGTAGGCATTCAGTGGAATATGGATATCTACTCTAGCAGGCACCATCAAATACTATTTTTCTTTGTCAGGTATAGGCCAGTCCTTTTATGTTTTGTTTCTGTTTTTGTTTTTTTTTTATTCACTTCTATTTTTTCTAGTAGTAGGAGCTCTACTTTTCTTGGAAAAGTGTCTCAAATAAATGTGGATATTATGTCTTATTTGATATTTGTCAGCCCTTCCCAAATAATGTCAGCTGTGAATTGTATACATTTGTTGCCATCTTAATGGCCATCAAGAGAGTTAAGTAAGATTAATCTTAACATGAAGTTATGAAAACTTCGGATCCAGAAAAAATATTACCTTCTTTTCTACAGGTTTATTTTTTTTTAGTTAGAGATGGATGAATAAAGAAAACATCAGAAAAGAATACTTTAGGTAAAAGAGGGGAGGACAATGTTGAATAAGTGTGCATTTCTATTGTTTCTGTTATTTAAAGAAATGAACACAGTTTTACTCTTTACATTGCCAGGAAATCAGAAGCAACACAGAAGCAGATCAGTAACTGTATAATACGGCTGGCTTTCTATTAGAGTTTGAGGAAACTGAGTTTGCAATGTCACAGAAGCCTGTAGATGGTTAAGACCATGTGGTTATAAGTGGCTGAGTGGGGTTTATTTTACTTTTTACAATACATAGATGCAAATATGAAAAATGCATCTTTCTGATAATATCGATTTCTTGCAGAGGCAGTGTTGTGATTTTTTTAAAAATACTTCCATGTAATATATAATAGGATGATAAAGACTAGCATTTCTCCTCTGTGAAAGATAAAGATGATTATGCTTCCAGTATAACTTAGTTAAAATAACGTGTTCTCAGTGAAACTAGGGAGTCATTTGTATATTTCCTTTTACACTAATCTATAAACTAGGTACTTAGGTTGTTCTCTTCAAATACTGTGAAAAATATATCCAGGTATTTCCCATGGTTAAGTGACCATGCAAAGTTGTATATCAACACAGTTCAGATGCATTCAACAGAACTACATGGGTTTATAAGAGCTGACTATTTTGAAATGTAAAATTATATACATAGTTGATGTTAATAGTAGGTTTTGAAAATACCTATTTTTTTCCACTTTTTGGACGGTGAAACAGGACTTTCAAAAGGACTTGGTGTTGTCCCAGTCTCACTGAAACCAGTAAGATTTTTACTGATTATGTCAATCAAATAAATCCAAAGTTAGGTGAAAGCTTTGCTTTAGATATTCTTATTTAATACCTTTCTGCATGTAGCAAGATGTATTAATTATACATCTCCTGTATCCTTTCATAAAGATTGAGAGGATTGGAAAACAAAATTTATCCTCTGAACTAATTTGTATGCAATGAATGAAATTCAGACCAACAGCCTAAAAGAAAGGGAGTCTAGGTGACAGTGACAAGGTTGTCAAAGATCAGCAGAACAATTTCTCCCAGTCTTTTTACATTTGGTGGCTGTGTGAGATCATTCTTCCTTCCACAAAAGTCCAGTGAATGTTCATTGACTATTTCTTGAGGAGTGGGGAGCATTTGGACATAGGTAGGAATTATCTCTACCATGAACCTAGTCACAAAAGCTGAATATTAAATGTCTGGTTAGGTCACTCAATCTATGCACCTCCAGATGCAGAGATCTTCTCCTTGGCCATGTCTGCCCTATAGCATCTAAGAGCAGTAGGAAACACCTGTGTACATCACTCCTTGGTTTTTATGAGAGAGAAACCCAACTGACAAACTAAAGGAAAACAGTGATGATTGCCAACATATTCCCCTATCTGGGTAAAGGAGATGGCGTAACTAGAACGCATGTAAACATATAGAGCTCTTAAGGACATTTCTGAGTTATTTTTAGTTAAATAAACTGAAATTCTGCCTGTTTTCAATAAGAATAAAGACTGTCCTGCTGGAAACAAGATTCTGCATTTGATTTCTTTTATTGTTTCCTCTGCTAGCCTTAATTTGTGTGTGATTGCATGTGACAACACTGGGACTGAGGAGAAAAGAATGAGAGTATAGAACCAGGAGAATGAAGACTCAGTGGCAGTCTCCCTTTATAAAAAAATCTGGACTTGTAGAAATTCTATAGTTCCTTCCATTTACAATGTGAAGTCTGTAACCTTTTCTCATCAGGAGGACGATTCTTGAGAAACTTCATCTAAGTGAAGAATGATTTATTGGAAAAGTATATATTTCAGAAGGGGATTGCTCTCTAAAGAAGCTCCTCAGGGACTCCAGAGTAGTGTCTCCTAACAGGACACATCCATATATTCCTTGTGCCTCTTAAAGCTTTCACTGATCTCAGGTAAGCCAGTTTTCCCTCAGCCTCTTGGTAACCTTAGACACTTTTTGTATTGACTGCTCTCTGCTATTCCCCTCTCTTCTGTAGTCTCCAACAATGCATTAATTTGAAAAGCTGCTGATGTGACAATGCCTAGACCTCTAGGAAAAAAAATTAACTATCATTATTGACTGGTCTCCCAGCAGCCCAGATGCATATAGCTTATAATATTTATTTACAGTGGAATTTCTTATTTTGTTTTAACTAGGTTAATTCCTTGTGATTGGTTAGCACTTTTTAGCAGTAGAATAAGGTGACCATATGCCCAGTTTTCTTATTCATCCTCACTGTTGCCTTCTCTTCCTTTTTTCTAGGGCAGTTTAAATTCAGCTGAATTTGCTTTCTCCCCATTTGTTACTGATAGACTGCTTTCAGTGTGCTGACTGTAAAAATTCTTTTGGAAAGCTGCCTGGTTTCTCTCTAGAGCCTGATGCAAAGTCTTCAAAGTAAGATTAAGAGTTGTTTGTTCATTTATTTATTTATAAACAGTGTCTTCAAGAAGGGGAGATGTGTCTTTTATTACATAGACCCTGTATTTCTAGTTCAAGTCTTCTGAAGATGCAGGCATCTTTTATTCAATAGAAACAGAATTTTCCCATTAGTTCTAGAGGGGTCACTTGCCAAAGAGTGTAAGAATCAGCAAAGCTGCAGTCAGTTAATGTTTTTCATTGCTGGTCTTATTAATTGATTATTGATTCTATATTTAATGAAGAAATGCAGAACAATCTGGAAAACTGAGGATTTTCAGTGGATTATCTGTCACTACAAGGGTTGGAAGTGTTTTGGAAAAGTGCTCTGGGAAGAATTATTTCCTGATTAAGTATTGCTATCTACCACTCATTTACATTCAAATTAAGCAAATATATCTCATGACAGTCTTCAAGTGTTTGATCTCAATGTCATTACACTTAATAAAAGCTTTTCCTGATAGCTACAGAAAAGGACTGAGTTTTGAAATTGTGTTAGTGTGAGGTAGAACGAAGTCTTACTTTTGATTCAGATCTCCACAATGTAGCTGATGGGGGTTTGCAAGGCTATCCATGGTTATCAGGTGCTCAGCTTTTCCATTTAGAAGTCTTACAATTGTCAAACTGATGCCCTGATGTCTCTCTGAGGCAGGGAAAAGTATTCCCCAGGGGTAGTGCCTCAGGATGCCACTCATACTTTAGGGCATGACTGGGCAGGATTCAGGCTGAGTTGCTGATATTTCAGAGTCTGCATTTAGGCATCTGAACATGTTCAGGAGTCAGAAGTAAAGTCTTGATCTCCTAGTTATAACTCTCCTAGTTATATCTCGGTTAAAACACCAAGGCTTGTATGATGTTTCTTCTTCATTTTTGTACTCCAAAGTGCACAGTATTACAAATACAGTCCTGTTTAAAAGATTAAACTAAATAATTTTAGATTTGAATTATTTATATTTTCTTCACCTTCATCTCCAGTATAATGACAGGACTGTATGGTACTCCTGTACCATAGATTGTCGTAATGGAGTAGTTTACATGTTTTAAAGCAGCCCTCCAAATCTTTTAGCATTGTCAGAGAAAAAGTAATATACAGCTAATGTATGGGTCTAATTCAGTGGCTATAGAAATCGGTGGGCATGTTGGCAACACACTTTTCACCAGAGAGCAAGTTCTGCCTAAGGTAGCTATAAAACAAAATAAGCAGAAATTTTGGAAATGCTTCTGAGAATTGCAAGGAAGAAACATAAAATGTAGCATATTAAAAGTGAAGCTATAAGCAATGCAAGCTCATAGTTTTTATTTGTAAAAGTAAGGTGGAAAATATATAACTACTGAGAATAGATAGTGCAATTCTGAGACCCAAATTAGTCCTGTCTGTGAACTGTTTTGTGAAATGTTTTAGAAGATGATTTGTTGAAAATACATATTTTTAAAGTAGGAAACTGTCAAATACAAATGTTATATCAGCAGAAAAGCATTTAAAACATTGAAATATCAGACTTCCTTTAGGCAGTTTTGCAAGTTGTCTGGCTTCTTAATTTTTTCCTCATTCAAAATATGAGCAAATTGGAGCAAATGTAAATGGAATAAATTAGAGTAGACTCAAATGGAACGATTTTGAAGTAGTTGAAATGAAAATTTTTGTTGGGCCCCCAAACTAATTTTTGACTCATAAACATACATTTAGTTTCACGTTTTCAGACTGTTTCACTAAAAAGTTTACAATGCCTTGAAGATTCTGGGAAATAAAAAAAACATTTTCAGTCCTGCTTAAAACTATGTTCTATTTGTGTGCTAATATGTATTACCTTAATCTTAGCTGACATAATGAAACTGTTTCATTTGTTTTATTTAGGCTGTGATATTTATAAAAAAAAAGATAATAAAAGTAAGGTTAAAAAACTTGAATAGAAGTACATGTTTTACACTAAGTGTTATTGAGTCTCAAAAAAGTAATGATGTCTTTATTTATTGTAATGTCTGGGAGAGAATGAAAGATTCTACAATTATTTTGACCATCACACTTAATTGAAATGAGAATGTGTAAATTTTCTGTAAGAGTAAAACAGATGGAGGTACTATAATACAGTCACAATTTTCTGTGTTAATTCCTCTTTATAAGCCTGAATCTCCACTTCATTACCTAACATTAATGAATTTTTGACACACGAAGTTCAGCTAAGGGAAACAATAAAGAAATAAATGCACAAACTAAAGCAGCGATGAAATTATCATCTGCAGAAAAAACTTACATGATTCACCATGTCAGTAAAGGTACGTGAATAATTGGTTATATGGATCACTGCTCTTGCTGTGATGTATCAGAAATAACTGGATCAATCTCATACACACACATCCCTGGTGTGAGCGTGACTAGGAGAACAATTGCTTTCCTGAAAAAAACTCCTGAGAACATTTGTCTCCATTCACTGGTAGTTTCATAAATAATGTCATATACTCAAAACACGTGGATGAAAATCTTTAATTTGAGACTATGTTCAGCTATCTCTGTTACTGTATCATGTCTCTGCAATTCTGTTAACTTTAGCAATGCAGGCCATAGTTATGGTGGATACTAAAAAACTGAAGCACTGTAAATACAAAAAGGGGGTGAGAAACATTATAAATAGGTGGGACTCTCCTTGAAGATGACTGTCTTTTCTTTTAGTTTAATTGATGGCAATAACCTCCTGATTTAGGCACCAGGCTGCGCACTGAATTTAGAAGGATAAATCCAGACTTGGTCTTCTTAGCTTAGATGCTAAATGTGAAGGCTGTAAATATGAACTGACAACCCAAACCTGCTGGAATGCATCTGAGTTTGTATGTGGGGATATGCTGCTTTAGCTCCTAAACAAAACTGGAGCTGAGAATGACGCTTCAAGTGTTGTTCATCAACAGTGCACAATATAGACAAATATTCCTACTCTTACCAGATCCATTACCTACTGCTTACAGGGCATACTCAAAACCATGGGGCTGGTGGAGGCTTCTTTGATTTTCTAAAGTTACAAGATTTGCACTGGGAATGCTTAACTGTAATTTGCTCTTACAAATCTCAGGCCTGTTAGAAACTGGAGTTGAAAAGATGGTTCCACGTGCCTGCAAATAGGAAAAGAAATAGCTTGGGACAAGCAGAAGGGGTTAGTTTTCATTAGGAGTGATGCCAAGGTGCTCACTCCGTTTCACAACTCTCCCATAAACTGGAAGAAACAGTTTTTGTTTATAAGTAATATGAGAAAGGAAACTGAGTGGTTTTTTACAGTAGCCATGTAGTCAAAGGAACAGAAGGTAGTAAAATCGTTAATACTCATGAATTTTTTGAAAGACTCATTAGTAAGTTACGTGGCACTTGTGTGAGTTTGTGTTAGGCTTTATTTATGAGAGGTGTAGAATAGCATTACAAATATTAGCTGTGACTGTGATTTACACTTTTGTTACACTCCTGTGTCACAATGGAAACACCATTCTAGTGAGTGTGTAATGTAAAAATATCTATCAGCTAAACACAATTTAATTTTAACACTGTTTCAGGCTCCATAAATATCTGTAGATTCAAAAGGTCATGGAAGGGTTATTTTAAGATGTAAATTACATATCTACTGGCTATTTTAGTGTAATTTAAAAAACAGCTGTAATAGGCTTGTGATGAGGGGTATTGGGAAGTCTAAAGGATTTTCTGAGTCTTCGTTTGTATTTTGTATAATTTTGTGTAAAAGGCTGTAATGCAAGTACTGCATACCATCTAAGTGATAGTAAAGACTGGCAGTAAAAGCTACTGCAGTGTTTAAAAACTGGTAATTAGTTCAACAAGTGATTTTTGTTCTGTTTTTAACAAGCACAAGAGAAACAGGGGAGCAATGAAAGAGGTTCATGAGATAGAAAGTAAGAGCTAAAATGATCCGTTAAGTCTGTCAAAACTTTATGCAGTATGTTTCTCTTTTGCTGTTACTATTTATGTTCCAATTCAGAAATAAAGGGGATTTCTTTCTTTTTCTCCCTCTGAAGCTAGAGCAGAACATACAGATGGTTATATTACCCTGTGTTTAACATTTGCACAGAAAACCCAAGAGTTGATTTTTATATCATTAATTTTAATGTAGAAAGCATCTTTATAGCAGCAAAGTTACCTCTTTTTTGCTCCATTCACTCAGGTCTGGGTCAGTTATTTCGTATGAACATCAGGATACATTTTAAATTCACTGCTATCGTGCACAGATACCTGAGGTACTACAGTAGTCCCATGATCTTATAAGGTGTGCACACTAGCATGTCATATACCAACATGGTTTTAGAGAGGAGTGGCTGTCTTTTAGTTCCACAATCATATCTTTTTCTGATTTACATTCAGCTCTTGTACACACTTTCTGCAGAAACACTACATAATTTAGTATAGGAAAGAAAACACCAGGCTAGCCCTACCTACAGTAAAAATCAAGTTGGTATGTGTTATTTTTCCTCTGCCTGGAAAAGGCTAGGGAGGCAGAGAGAATGAGATAGAAACATGATTATGTCTTGCCATTCATTTGATTTTTTTCTCATCATGAATATGTTCTTTCCTTATGACCCCTGCAAAATGGCATTACCATTAGATGGTAAGCGAACAGACCTCTAAAAATATAACACTTTAATAAATTGTTTAGCAACGACTGCAAGCAGCCATCAGGCAAAAACACTGACAAGGGTGACAGAATTTCAATATAGAATGTGAAAGTATTAAAATAATCTGAGGATTGACTAGAAAAGAAAAGCCTGATTAAATTTTCTTGATAGTTTCAGAGACAGAAAAGAAACCAGACATCTCTCCGTCTATATTTATTACTGGAACCTCTGTTCATTCCTAGAAGAAAAAAAAGAAGCAGTCAGATAAGCATCCACCTTATCTTTTTTATTTTAATTAGAACAAGCTTTTTAAGGCTCACTCTTTGCTAATTCTCACAAAAAACAGCTTAACAGCCATCTCAGACTTAGTCTGCTAATATCTGATGTTTTTTCCTTTAATTTTTATGGTTTCATCAAGCCTTTGACACTAGCCAAAACCAGATGAGTAGAGTATGGATGAGACATAAAATCATACATTTCCGGTTTAAAAAGCTTTTATTGAAGGTGATGGTAGAGGAAATGGGAAAATCAGTAAATTATGCAGATAACTGCTAGAATATCTGCTAAATGAAGAGAGAATTTTCTGGAAAAAAAAGTATTGTTTTCTACTGATTAAACTTAAATTGAAATCTAATCCACACAGGGTAGGACTCCATTCTGTTACCTTTAGGCATGTATAACTTGGATGACTAATTTGTCACTGACACTCTCCATCTGGTGCATATTAGGTATCTACTCATAATTTTTACTAGTCTTGAAGTATAAGACTTTACTAGTCTTAAGTGTAAGGCTGTCAATAGATTTCAAGTATAAATGTGCCCTTTACATGATAGAAAGAGCTTGTGGTGGCTACCTGAGACATAGGAGAGACCCTACTGTAAACATCTACATTTGATGAGATTAATCTTTCTTGTGATACCTATTTACCATGGACCTGTTGCACACAAACTTTAAACCCCTCAGTACTCTGCCAGCAGCTGAAAAAGGAGCCATTTTATTATCACTATAGTGGAGACTAAAACCATGTCTATGTTAGTATTTTTCTCATTATGACTATGCCATTTAGTGAATATGATGTTTAGTGACATTTTTATACTGACAAAAACAGCAATATAAGCAACTATATTCACAACTTCAACTTCTATGTGCATAGTTAGCATAAAATGCATTGGCAAAATACCACTTTTGCTAGTAAAACATGCATATCTGTTAGAAGGAATTTCCATGTCATTGAGAGGCCCCATATAATGGAGACAAGCTCTAAGAGAGGGAGATTATAATGCTTTCTCTAAACTGTAGTTTGCCATGATTGTTTTGTCCTGGAGCTGACCACCTTAAGATATTCTGTCTAATGTTTGATTCCTCTTTGCTGAAGGAAAACAAAACAAGAGATACTGACAGGTCTGGGAAGCAGTGTGGATTAAAAATACAGGAAAGTGTATCCTTCTGGAAAAGTTTTGCAGAAAAGCATTCAATTTATTAACTGCTTCTTAAAAGAAACCATGTAAGAATAGAAAAAAGGTGAAAAAGCCCTATGATTCTGAAAAAAAATCAGAAAACTTTTTGATTTTCTCTCCTAATTCTGAGCCAATCATGTTTTCAAATGTTGCTGCAATTTAATTATGGTAGGATTGAATTTACGGGGTGGCAGGATTTCAAATTTTTAAAATGTAGAAATCTTGAATAAAGTGAATCTATGATCTTTTCAGTAAAGTGAATTTACTTTTCAGTAAAGTGAATCTATGATCTTTTCAGTTGATATCTGCTATAACCATAAGAAGATGCTAAATGTGCTGGGACTATTCTCTAACACTGCGGCCAGTTATACAGACCAGTTGCATGTACACACCTGTAAATTCTTACTCTACAAAACCAATTGGCTGCATAAAAACTGCCTGTTGGATGTGATCTTCAGCATTGGATTTTTGCCTTTAGCCATGTGTACAGCACTTGCTGACTTGAGCCAACACCATGTCAGAGAACATGTTCAAACAATAAAGTGTTTGCATACCAGTATTCAGTATGGAGCTCATTAATTTTTACGTAACACTTTTCAAATATGTATTACTACCATGAGAAGCATTTCACATGAAATGATGCTTCTGAACTTGAAAACAGCAATAATGTTAACTCTTTCATACCTGTACAGACAGTAACACTGTAACATCTATAGACAGCCATGTTCCTAAATGGACAACATACATGTTGTCTTCCTCATAGTCCCACGTGTGCAGAATTTCAGGTTTTTTTTCTTCAAAACACTGGATGTGAGAGAAGCTAGGGGTGTGTAGAGGTTGATCAGAGGGCTACCTGATTGTTGATTGACAGAGCAGCCATACTGGTCATTACGCAGGTGCTAATGGTTTGGTAATAATAAAGCTAATTACTTAACAAAGGGGTGTACCTTAAAAGTTAGGGCTGGAGGCACTAGAGGACCTTCAGTGCCTGAGCACTGGGGGACAGAGCAGGACATGCTCTGTGTGTGGACGTTGAGAAACTGCTCAACCTACAAAACCAGCAAGAACATTGAGTGCTGGGAAGGGAGGCCGGCTCTGCGCACCCAGCGCTCCGGGGCAGCTTGCTGCCAGATCAAGATACATCGTCTAGCTTCGCCTGGATCCCCGACACATCACCTTGCCTGGATCCCCAAAGGGTGTAAATCCCAGCATGTGCTATGAAATCACACTATAATGTGACACAGGAGGAAAGTTAGCTCATCAACTCAGGATAACAGCAGGAACTTGGGGTAACAGCAGGAGACTGAATCAGGGGAGGTTTATGTTAGATATCAGGAAAAGGCTTCTTACCCAGAGGGTGGTCAAGCACTGGAACAGGATACCCAGGGCAGTGGTCACAGCACCAAGCCTGACTGAGTTCAAGAAGCGTTTGAATGATATTCTCAGGCACATGGTGTGACTCCTGGAGTTCCCTGCAATGGTACAGGGGTTGGACATGACGATCCTGGAGGGTCCCTTCCAACTTGACATGTTCGACGATTCTATGAAAAGTGTAAAAGCAATTGCAGGTGAATGGAATATGATATGCCTTCCAGCATTTTGCCAAGACTCTAAGGCAATGTCATAACTTTGGGCACAATGACATGGAAATTTTGGCAGTTAAAATGATCAGAATTTTTGGTTTCTTTTTTCACATACAAACAAAACCAAATAACTTTCATACATGTGAAACAATAGTCATATTTCCCTATTGACATAAAAGGAGGATGGCAACATAGTGTCTTCTTGTCTTACCTTCTATAGTGTCCCTGTATTTTCTCTAGAATCCCGAATGATTCCTTCTCTATATAATTCTTTGAATTCCTGTTGATGTTATTATGGGATTTCTTTACTTCGGCAATATCTTCTGGTGAATAAAGTGTCCAGTATTTCTGAAATATTTTGTGTATAAGCTGCTTCTACTTTAAGGACAATGTTGGGTTACTGTTCATAATGGGTTTTTTTGGAAACGCCTTATGACTGGGGCTTAAATGCAGCCTGTGAAAATCAGAGATATTTCTGGACTTCTCTGTGGATGGCTGATATTTGAACACTGGGAAAAATATCTAGGGGCAGAAGAACAGGAAAGATACTGATATCTAAACTGTAGAGTCTCATTAAGGCACAGGGGAAATAGAAGAGGTGATGAACACATAGGTTTCATACTAGAAAATGGGTAAGGAGAGGAGAAGGTGAGCTGCTTAACATGACCCTCCAAGATCAAAATGGAAGATCTGAAATGGATGGAAGTTGCTGTTTGAATGACATGCCATAATTCTGGGGAGAAGGATCACAGACAAACTTGGAGAGTGTGTAATAGTGTTGGGAAAGGAGAAGAGTAAGAAATCAAAGTCAGCAATAGTACAATATGCACATATCTTATGCTATTAAGTAGGGACTGACAGAGCTTCAGACTTCGTCATGTGCATCACACCTGTCAAATGTGCATGAAAATGCTAAACTACAGACAGGACAATTAATTTCCTCACTTGGGTTTGAAATAGTATGCACTAGCTTCTTGGGGACATGGTAATGGAAATGAATAGCACTATATTCAACACCCACACACCCCAAAGCCCAGTTTAGTTTTTAAAATCTTGTCTTCCCCAGGTAATTAAGGACAGGTGTGAGTCTGCATTTGGATCCCCTCACAGCAGGATCCATCAGGGAGAGGTCAATGACATGTGTAACTACCTGCTGGTCACTTACTCCTCCATCCAATGAGCGTCTGCTTTTCCCATAAACTCACAACTCAGAGGGGTACAGTTGACTGGCTTTCCTTCTGTTCAGTTCATTTTCTTTGATTTACAGCAGTCTCCCACATCCTTTTCATAGGTCTTTTCCTAACTTCACTGATAAGGAATTTCTCTGTGTCCAATTAGTAAGGCTAGTGTATCAGGCTGGAACTAGATAATTAAAAGAATGAAAAGAGACAGAGTGACCTTGGTTCACAAACCTCCATGGGCAATTTATAAAACTTTAAAGATTCCAGGAACATGTATTAATATTATTATTTTATCCCTTGTTCATCAAAAACAGGGCTATTGTTCTTATTTAACTTCAAGACCTCTCTAAAATAAAGAAAAAGCTGAATTGATTTTTTTAAACCCTCCTTTTGATAACTATATATTTCTAGGATAAAAATGGATTTTTCAAGTTTCCAAAAGAGGAGTTGATTTTACTGTATTTTATTTAGAAGCATATTATTTAGTTTGAAGGGACAGCCAGTATTATGTCTTGCTTGTTAACCAAAACTCTATGATTGGCACCATTCTTATGGTAAATCCAGAGCAATGGAAACCACAAAAAGGAGGAAATCCCATGCTTCATTCTATCTTGTCTTCTTTCATAGATTTCATTTAGAAGGAGCAAAGGACTTGCTACCTGGGGTAAAAGAAATCTTGTGGTACAGCACATACTTGGTTCTTTCTTTCAGACAATTTAAATATTGAGGTATTTGTGCCTTTAACAAAGAACAAAGGGCTGATTATGGAAGGTGTCAAAAAGTAATGGGGGAGGTGTAACTTCTAGTCTGGAAATTCCATTTACCCAGCTGTAAAAGAGAGAGATGAAGTTCAGTTATTTAAGCTTCAGTGGTAGTTGGAGGATGGAAATAGGCAAAGCTATCCAGAGCTATCTTTTCCAAGGGCTCATAGCAAAAAGAGATGTCAGAGAAAAACTCTCTAGATTTGCCCTTCTCTCTGCCTTGTTTCTTGTTTCTCTTTTGATTATAAATGTAGCCCAGATGGCTAGCTTAGACTAGATGTTTAATTTTTGTTTAATTGTCTAAAGTCAGGGAAGATAATCCACCAAAAGACTAGACTGGCATACCACTGTGTTTGCATTCAAGTTTGAAGAGATATTTTGCTTAATAGAGTGTTGGTAAATTGTCTTATAGATATGAGTTTGAGTTTTTGTAACTAATTTAAAAAAAATAAGTACATAACTAATAAGAGTAATCTCTTGTTATGAGACATGTAAGTTAATAGATGTCAAAGAAGGAAGGACAATACTTATTACAGAAGACATATCCTTGGCTTTTAGATACCTTGAATCTAATATTATTGGATTATTTAGTCTCTGCTTGTGTGTCCATTTGATTCCACATATCATGTTGTGCTTTATTTGCTGGGCTAGTTTATTTTTCTTTCATCTGTGTATGTGTCTCTACTCTATGTGTGTGAGTTTTCATATGTGTATGTTCATGGGATGAAGTCTGTTCAAAAAGCTAAATCTAGCTATATGGCCTGAAAATAAGTAGGAGTAAACTGAAATATTTCTTTCTAAAAAAGCAACTAAAAGACCACTGTCTAGGTCTTTACTCAGAAGCCGTCTGTTATATGAAGGTGTTCCCATTTCAGCTGCAGAAGAATGGAATTTATCCACTTCCAGATAAAGCACTTACAAAATTAAATACTTTTATTTTCTTAATTCCTTACAAAGGCCCCTAAAAATAGATAGGGTGCTAAAATGTGATTCCAGAGATCAGCATTAAAATATTCCTGTCTCTACTTAGATGTCTTCATGCATATATATATAGAGGCTGAGGCCAAATGATTTCTCAAAAAGCTCTTCTATAAATATTTCAACAAATAACCACGTCATCATTAAAATGGTAAGTTTCACTGCCCAGAAATAAGAAGCATCTTCAGTCATGTGTCTCGCCTCTGGGGTTTTGGTTTCTCAATGTCTGATGTGCTTTTTCACATTTGCTTACTTCCAAGACATATTGCAAAGCCTGGATAACAGGATTTTGTTATGGTGTGCAGGTGTAATGTACACCCCAGATTTTTAGCACCAAGCATTTCTTTACTACTAGACAAAAGTAACAGCTGATTTCTTACAAACAATGAAGTATCAACATTTTACTGTTAGGCACTGTTTAAGGCTCCACTTAAAACATAATGGCAGACATAAAAGTGTGCCCTTAAAACCACTGCTGCTCCTAAATCTTCCTCACAGTTTTGAAATTTCCTTCCCTGTAGGTTAGCACTTTTTCTTTTACTGTTACGCTCTCTGTGCAGTTTTTGCTGGTTTTGAAATAAACCTTCCAATTTACAATCTGTCTATTATTGGCACTCAATTATTAAACCCTTTCACAATTAAGTCTTTCCAGTGTCTTGAGAATTTATTAGCTAGGAATTAACTCTTTGTTCTATCTATGCTACAGTCCCCGAAGATTTTCTTCATATATCTTCTTATTCCATAATGCTAATTGGTGCCAGTGGAGGACACTTAAATGCCAAGTTATTTTCAGTTGATCTACAGCTATTTCACTAATGAACTTGTACCATAAGCAGAATAAAGCTAAAGCTCTGGCAAAAATCTATGTATTTGGATTTCTCACAAATACTTCTGTTGAATTGGCAAAAGGGTACACTTACTCATAAAATACATGAACAAATTTCAGCTGGCCAATCAGCATCTATTATAGAGATAAACATGAGCCAAAATTTCTTGTTCTAACCCTCAGTATCTGGCCCAGAAAGAATGATTATTTAAACTTTTCATGGGTGGGTTCCAAGTAGAGTCTCAGAGCCAGCTAACCCCACTACCAGAAAGGCAAGCCATATTCCATATCCTGCTGGAAGGATGCTTGTTAAAGGCTTAGTTTCCTTCTAGTTTATCTTTCATTTTTTTGGCATTTTTAAAACCTGTATCCTCATTTGCAGTATAGTAGCACTTTGAAGAGTTAATAAATGGAATTGTGGCTGTTATAAATTCTCTTTAACTGAATATGCAAGTAGTCAGATTCTTTACTGACATTTGGGTATAGCTCTTTGTAGAAGCTATGCATATGAAAAGTTTGATAATAAAAAAATCTGACAAAAAATAGAGTTTTAATGAATAAGAAATTTTCAGGGGAGATATCAATTTTAACATTCATGTTAAAAAATTTTAACATTTCAGAAGAAAAGCTCAAAGCTGATACAATGTTTTTTTGGTACATTTCCTTTTGTGACAATTTTTAAACTTTCCAATTTCATGACAAAGGCCTATATCAAAATCCTGGCATTTTCTGAGGATACAGATTCAATGTTCTGAGCTACTCCCCTATAATTTTTTTTCATTTCCTGAGCTTCTCATATTGGAACAACAGGTTAAATGCTGAACTGCTTTTTCTTGAACAGACCAAGAAAGTAAAACATTTCCTTTGGGAGACACTGCACAGCCTGCAGACTGTGTTAAATTATATTTGAAGGTTATCAGTAATATTCTGCTGAATATCAAGAGGTGTCACTGTTGAGAAGCAAAAGACTTCCCCTTCACTGAGTGAACCGCCCTTATGAGGTTTTAATTCTAGCTTTTTTTCTTGCAGCTGTAGAAAATGGTCTCCAGCCCAACTGCCTATTAAGGCTGAAAAAACTCCACTTACTGCTGGAAGCATCCATAGAACACAATAAAAAAAATTATTTTTGTTAGAGTGGTTCAAGGAGTAAAAAACATCTGAGGTCTTGCTTTATTCTAACTTCAACATTCATGTTATTTTAAAAAGGGTCCATGTGTGGCTTGTATATAGAAGTAAGGATGGAAATACTCTTATTGACCCAAACACATATATCTGACCTTCTAAGAACTCTGAAATTGTCTGGTGTAGCAAAAGAAGGGTTTGAAGGAGGACACAAAGGAAGTGTGGGTTGCCATCCAAGCTCAGAGGTGTTTGAATTCCTGGCCAGAATGTGGGTTATATCCTGAATATCATGACATTTTGGTGTAACTTTGTCACCTTTACAGACAGATTTACTTTCTATCCCTGGAATCTTAGCTAATGTTACCCAAGCATCATATATTTTGAGAAGACACTTCTCATTTTTAAGGAAACTTCTCCCATATTCATCATTGTGCCAACTCTTAGGTTCCACAGGATCTGTGTTTGTTTTTAACATCTTAAATTTTCATCTTAAATTTTCTTAAATTCATCTTAAATTTTCTACACAGAAGCAAATGATGGGAGAAAGTGGAATTTGTCTCATCAAGTGTATTCTTCCCTCATTTCTTGACTTGAAAAAAGAGAAATCTCTGCCCTTAGGTTTCTCATAGGAGAAATTCACCAGGGCAGGGAACCTAGGATCTCAGGGCCAAAGCCATTTTCAAATGCAGACTGAATAGTCAGTGTTACAGTCCTCAACTATTCTGAACGGATGTTTCTTTGATTACTGTCATCTTGGTGCAAATTCCGATGTAGTTGCTGAACACTTGCTTGTACTTCTCTTTGTTTACTTTAGGCTTAATATTTTTTAAAGCTTTTAAGTTACAGATAGCATCTCTTTTATCTGCCAGGGTGTAAATATTAAGTTACTCATTGTTAAATTCAAATCCATGTTCCTTTTTGAAGGATTTTAATGAAGACTTTCTTAGCCTGAGGTAATTCTATACCAAGTAGCTAATGTAGAAGCTTAAACAGGATAGAGTCATCATTATTAATTTATTAAAATCAACTTCTGACTGTTCCATCCTTACTCCCTTTGGACTGACATGGGAACAAAATGAAGTATGTTTATGTGAAAGTATATTGAACTATTGATGTAAGAAAATTTTATCTTGATGGAGTATCTTCAAAGGAAAGGAAATCTTCCTCATGGGAAAAAAAGTAAAAGCTTTTTGCCTTTTAATATAGTTATGAGGAAGGAGAGAGGTCAAAATTTTTTCCTGATGTGTATACAGTTATGGAGCCACAAGTGTCTAGCTAAAATTGAAGCTTAGAGCAGGAAGTCTGTGATGAAAGTACAGAGTTTGCTTTCAAATGTCTGTCATCTTTTTGACATGGTACTTTGTGTCCAACTGAAGAGCTAAATAAGCCTAGAAATGCTCAAAAAATGTTTAGCCACAGATAAAGGCATACATATCTACCCAGGAGGAAAGGCTTAGTGCTATTGATCTAGAAAGGTCTGGTCAAACTTTAAGACGAATACTCTTAGAGCTAAAGGGTAACTCTGTGGGAGGGAGCATTTTGACCCCTTTGTGGCTTCTGGTATGGCAGAGGATTTCATTGTGCACTGACCCTGGAACCTTAATTTTACATGAAGTGACAGCTTCTCTGAAATCATTACTGTAAGGGAGACTGTCGCACCATGCAGAACTTTTTCAAAGGGCAGACTCTGAAAAATAAACAATCTTGTAAGTCAAGGTGATCAAAAGTACATATTAAATATAGAATTCCTGAACACATACATCATGCTGAAATGGTTTCACATAAATCCAGACTAAACTAGTGGTTGTGGATTTAGGTATCTAATTTAAGAAGCCTATTTCTGAAAAATATTTTCTTGGGTTCTTTTTAATATTATGACAAAAAAGGCCTTGGGAGATCCTGCATGTGAAAACAGGTTAAGCAATAAATAAAATTAAAATAATTGGTTGCATTTCAATGTATGGGTTAATGTCTGTATTTCAGTGTTCTGATCTCCAGATCTTCCAAGTGAAGTTGGAAACTGAAGAGTGTGGAGGGAAAAACCCCACAAAAATGGTTAGTGGAAAGACATAGTCTGCAAGGAAGGCCTGAAGTCTTTGATCAGTTTGACGTCATAAAAAGGTGCCAGAGAGGCAACTTGCTTACAATATTTACTGATGACTTTTAGAAATGTATGAAAAAAATATCAAAGAAAAAGACCAAAACCTCAGATCAAAAGTCTACACTATAGGAAAAGACATAACCAATATATGAAAGCTGAAGCCAAATACACAAAGAAAACAAATACCTAAGAATATTCACAATATTGATATTGATTAAACACTGTAACATGCTGCTGAAGGAAATATTAGATTCTCTGTGGCCTCATCTCAAGGATAGATGTCTTTCCAGAAAGTGTGTTTAAGTCAAGCATGACTCAGTAAGGTCAAAACCAAGGATAGCTGGGTGACATTTAATGACCTATGATCTATGATATATTCAGTTCTTTTTTAGCTTTTATATATACACGTCTATAATAAATGGTGAAGCATGGATTTCAGAGATAGTCCATTGATTTCAATGAGTCTTCATGAATTAAGATTATCAAAGAAGTTTTATACTCTAATAACAAGACCTTGTTTTATGATCATCTATGTTGCTATGAAAAAAAGGCAAGGATTTAAAAAAGTTCTTAGGGAAGAAAGGATCCTACAGTTAATTACCATTTGATGTGAGTCAAGGCCTGAATTATTAAGTATTAAGGAACCCTCCTTCTGCTACTCTCAAAAGTATGCAAGCTTCTAAAAGGTTTGTGAATGTAAACCAGGGGTATGGGGGCACCTTCACGTTTTGGAAAATCTCAGCTGTAACATTATACAACTATTCTCTCTTATGGACTGTTTTAAAAGCATATATATCAGAAGTCTTGTGATGCAGTTGCTTTTTCTGACTCCATGAGCCGTAAGTCAAGAACTTCATACCACTGAAAATAAATGTATACTGCATAACTTGGAAAACCAAGGAATTCAGCAGCTCCACTACAGCTTGTGAGCAGGAGATCCAGTGGTTGCTGGGGGACTCTCATTGTTTCATTGCAGGAAAAGTAGGATGGCTCTGGATGTGCAGCTATACCCAAAGTGACCCAGAGACACTGAAGCTGCACGGCACTGGCACCCAGGCTTTTGCTGCCTGGCACAGAACAGATGTGTTCTCTGTTTACAAATAACATGAAGGTCAGGAATCAGCATTTGGCTACTTCTGTCATAATTGATCCCAAATTCTCTCAGCTAAGCAAATAAAAAAAAAGCACAATGAATTATTTCTGAACGTATAAACATTACTTTTTAATCTGGGACCCAGTACAGAGATACGTATCACAGAAAGTATCAAGATATTAGAAATTAGTTTATTGTGTTTACAAAAGGCTGTAGTATGGGAGAGATACCTTACATATCCTCAGAAATTATTCTCTTTCATCAAAATAAATATGAATACCAGCCAAGCACAAAAGTAAGAAAGTTCTTTATCAAAGACTGAAAAAGAAATGATTGTTTGAACATACATCTTCTGTCTCAGCATTGATACTGACACAGAGAATAATTGTTCCCTCCTGAGTGAAGAAAAACTGGACTTTTCTCATCTCTGAGAATATCTGCTATATATATCCCTTCATTGTTATTCCTTTTTAAAAGTTTAATAGAAAGTTCAATTATGCTTTCTACTTTTTACTTTTATTTTTTTCCAGTCCAGTAATTTTTTTTCATTTGTTTTTCTTCTAATTAAGTGAGAGATTCTTCTCCTCCCTTCTGATATGTCTTTGAAAGAACTAAGAAAATGCCTGTTTATTTCTGTTGTGCTAATCCCTTTTTCATATGGTTGTGCACAATGCCTAAAATGATGAGAGTATCTACATATGGTCTCTGAATATATTTATTTTGACAAGTCCTCAAGAGACAAAACATGGAAAATTCCATAGTCTACTTTCTTATCCGTGATGAGGTTCCAATTCCAACCCTATTTTGCACCCAACATCAGCTTTCCATTTCCAATGGTAAAGCTTCAATCACTTCTATTTATTTATATTTTAATCAACAAAAAGTTCTGCTTTTACTTCCCTAGGGCTCATGATTGTGGGAAGGGTAAAATCACACCACTGTAATCTGGTAGGGGTCCTAAGAGCACCTTGTGTGAAGAGCATAAGAAGTTCTTACTGCCTGCCTGTGTTACTTTAGACACAGGATTAAGAATTAAATACAGTTTTAGCTGAAACTGAGTTGCCTTGCATTTAGTTCAGTGGGAAGAAAGGAGAAGAGAAAATGGGTTGTTTCAGAAAATGTTCTTTTGAAAAAAAATCCAAGCACGAAAGCAAAGGTTGTATCTTTTTCGTACCATGTACGGAGCTAAGGTCCCAGCCTTGCAATCAAATTGCAGTCTCTTACATGGAGGTTTAAAGTAAACCCAAGTACCTTGCACTTGCAGCAGGCTGAGAGTGTATGCACTTACTGGTATACAGTTACTTCAATAGAATTTATTAAGCTATCATGTAAATCTCTCCTTCACCACAGCCCACAAATGCCAGGAGAATAGACTTGTTAAAGTGCTCCCAAATGACTTCAAGAACTAGTGTAGAAAACTAGCTAGAGTAACCTTCAATATTATTCCCCCCTTGAAGTCCAGTTAAAAGTTTTGAACTGTATAAAATCTAAAAACCTCATAGAAAAACTGTCCAGTTTCCAGGAGAAAAAAATAGCATTGAATAGGTTGAATAGCATTTATGTTTTAATACTATTCTTTAGTACTACCTGTCAAACTCTGATTCAAACTCTGATTCAAACATGGGATGAGCAGCCACACAATAGTATCACAGCATGCACAAAATAATACAGGCTCTGAGGTGGTGAGTGTTGAAGTGAAGCTAAACTATGGATTTATACTGTAATACCAAGTACTTTCACTTGACAGAAAATAGTAAAGGACTTTGATTTACAGCAAAAGTTGGATCTCAGAGTTATCTGTTTTGAACTAATTTATTAGCTAATTAGTGTGGTCTTATTTAGAACAATTCTCTTAAAACCTTCTCAACGTGATTAACATAATGATTCTCCATTAGTCTCCACTGTACTCCACTCTTACTTTACAGGTCAATGCCAGTCATTGAGTATGAGTGGGCAAATATGCGGCCATGTTGTTATTTTTTTTTGTCTTCTCATCCTTTCTTAGGACATTGTGTATCTGAGCTTTTGCATGGGTGACATAAGGTTTTCTGTTTCCTACAAAGGTTATAATATTGCTATTCCATAATAGACTTTCTATCTATCCACTCTTACCTTCTGCCAGAGGTTCCATCCATGTCACATAAACAGTAAAGAACAGCATGAATGCCCAACTTTCATTTTAAACCATGGTGGCTAAGATTATGGTCCGTCCTCTACTATGCCATAACAGAAAGAGCTCGTAGCAGATAATCTAAGAGGATTGGAAATATCTTGGAATAGCCAGTTGCAGTGACGCAGGTTAGTAACTTCCCTGCTTATTTAACCTTCTCTTCTGCTAACCTTCTCTAACCTTCTCCTCTACAGATGAATTGCAAGTGTGCTTGATTCTTACAGAGGATGCTACCTGAGCAAGGTGGAAGAATGTTACCCCATGACTGCAGGCTCATCTACATGAGACTGACGGGTCAGGGAATACAGTCAGACCTTCAAAGGGTCATACCCATGAAGGCAGGCAAATGCCTGTTCTTATGAGAGCTCATACATCTAAATAATAGTTTTCTCTATCTAACTTGTATTTCTTGCCTATGGAGAGTGTGCTGGTTTTGCAAATGGCCAGGGCAAGCCACAAACCAGACAGAGTTTTGTTCCTATCACTCCCCCTCCAAGGAAAAATAGAAGGGGAGTAAGGAAGAACCGGCTCAGGTTGGAAATTTAAAACTATAACAAATTTAATGGCACAGGAAGAAAGAGTAACAGGTGGGGAAAAAGGGAAAATGCATATATACAAAATATATACAACCCAAGCTCTGATGACTGGCGATATAGGCTGCTGAAAGGTCCTTCACTGCAAAGCCGATGGGGGTAGAAAAGAGTCCAAAACTCCACCACCCGATGCAGTTGGAATGCTGCAGACCACGTGGCTAGCTGGTAGCCAAAAGCTGGGCTCCACGTGGCGACCGGCAGGCAGGGGAGTGCAGGAGCGAGGCAGGGAGCAGAAGAGAGGAGACTGAAGCCGAAGGGAGACCACGAGGGCAAGAGAGGGAAGCCCCCCGTCCTCCTGGCTTTTATAGAGTCTGGCAGGAAAATGGGTGGAATACTGATACCTGATACCTGATACCTGACACCCAGACCCCTTTTCACAACAGGGGCCTAAACTCCACCCCTCATTCACTGGGTCCTGGCAGCAAAAGCCAATAAGATTTTTTTGCCTGCCTCTTTCAAACCACAACAGAGAGTTAAGTTCTATCATCAAATTATACTTTCTGTAAGTATAAACCTGGTGTAGTTCTGGTGAAATAAATGGATGCATACAATTCTTACTGGGATCAAACTCTGAATTCTGAAATCTTCTTACTTACACCTAGTGACCCTGACTGATCGCATGAATTGGATGATTCCTCCTTCCCATGATATCCTTTCTAAGACTGAATTTCAACCCTGTGGATGAAACACTGGAGAGGAAACAGGAATGTACCCAGAAAAAGCAACAGTAAAGTAACACATCTGCAGTCAAATGTTTTGCATCCTTAACACTTCCTTATCACACGTAATCACACCAAGAAAACACTTTAAAAATATACCCACTTGAGTAGAAATAGGAACATTTGATATCAACACAGAATATTGCCTTGGAGCTCTTGGAGTCATTTATCAGGAATGATAATATTGTCCTTCTGCTACAGAGAACAACCCAAACTGTTCAGTGAGCAAATAATCTGCCCTGGAGCACAGGCAAGGCTATATAGCAAGGCAGAAATACTACTAAAAATTGTTTCCTGGGATATGCTGATGTACCCTGCTCCCTCATCTCATTCTGAGATATCAGCAAACTCTGTGGCTGGTTTTGTGGGAAAAGGAGGAAAGAAAGCATAGAATGTATATTCACAGGAGATAATTGCAAAAATATGTGCTTACCTTTTTTGAAAGTCTAAATTTAACACTGACACAAAAGGAAGCTGTCTCAGAAAACACATACTTGGAGTCCGACCCCTAAAATGACTATGTGATCTGTTCTTTCTTGGCTGGTGAAATAAAGGGGACTAGCCATATGTGAGGAAGGTCATGAATATACAGAAGAGAATAAAAATTGGAGAGGACTGAAATTCAACAGAATTTTGTTGAGCCAGAAGAAAAATCACTGGGACATGAAACGGTATTTATAGAGTGAGTAGCTGTAAAGAATAACAAATATACTCTGGATTCCAGGCCTGTCTGAACTGGAACCATAAATTGGCAGAGGGAAGTTCAGACTGTTTTAAGCAGAATCACTAACACTCTGTGGATCACTTTTTCATTATAGAAGTGCTTTCCCCCAGAAATATTTTCATTTTATTTGCTAGTTTTGAAAAAAAAAAAAAAAACACAAACCCAGCATCCATTTTAGAAGCTACTATGTGATGAACAGTTAGTATACCTACAGTATTCATTTGTCTGGTTCTCTGCTGGAAAAATGTTATCTCAGGATAACTGTCTTAGTGTCACCCATTCCTGTGCTACATGTAGTGTGGGCTTCATGGATCCCTATGGCTTTTCAGTGCAATCAAATGTGCAAAGGAACAGTTACTGCTCACAAAGAATTATTGAATTTAAAGGTGTATCATCAGCTGCACAGCCACTGCATTTTCTTTTCTTTTTGTAAATAGGGCAAAAATGCCAAGTTCCTTTATGTTATGGGGTGGTAAAATGTCATCTTTGAAAAGAACAATGTGAGAGTGGTTTTGATATACAGAATGTTAAGAAAAACAAAGAAAAGCCCCATAACTACAGAAGTAATTTTTACCTGCCCTATGTTCTCTGGGGAAAAAAGTAAAATTTCTTTGAGCCTAAACCTTGTAGGTTGTTTCAACCTGAGGTGAATTCGTTCAGCTGCTCAGGGGTACAGGAGTTCCAAAATGGGTTTATAAAGTAAAAGTTGGTAGGTCCTTAACTTCAGCAGTGCACACAGACACTTCTAAAGGAAGGAAAAAGGTATTTGGAAGAATTTTTGGGAAGTAGCTTTTCTCTTTTGAAAGTAAAGTAGCAGTAGATCCTTTTTTCATTCCAGCTTCCCCTAATGGCTCACATCTAACTAGCTAATTAATTAATTCTACCTGGTTGCTAATTAAACAGCTGGAGAAATGGCTTTGAAGGGGAAGTTGGTTCAAAAAGATACAAGGAAAGCATAATAGTTGAGTTGCAAAGTATCAGTGAAAGGCTGAGTAGTTAAGTCATCACCCTTTGGTATATGTCTCCTTATTATGAGCAGGTGTTACGTGGCATACAATCACAGCTGTACTCATTACAGTGATTATAAAATGCAGAAGTTCTAAACCATTACACAGCAGAGAGAAAAAAATATATGAAATATGGATTATATTAAATATAAATATTACAAATTAACAGTATTTAGAATGGTTGTGACTTTAGTGACAAGGTGGTTGTGATTTTTAAAATCACCGGATCAAGTTAAGTATCAGATCCAATTAAGTGGTTGTTAGTGAATAATTTGTAAAAATAATTTAGGGTTTTCCCCACTTGATCTTGACCTAATTTTTTAAAAACATTAACTATTTGTTGTTTACTATTGTTTGATACTTCTTGTGACTTGTTGAACACTGCAGACTAACCCTGAAGACCTTCCTTTTAGCACATAATGTTAATTCTATGGTGGGCAGCTTTGCTCTGTCTGGGGTGTTGCTTCTGCTCATGGAGTGCTGTGGTCTCTAACTTTCACTGCCCTAGCAACAAAGATAGAACAGAGGAACCCATACAAAATTACTTATTTTACTTAGCAAGCATAGTTTGAATTCTTGAAATTCCTTTATCTGCCAAAACTTGAAATAGATCTAATAAGCAACAAAAGATTGTTGGGGGATTTGGGGTGGTTGCCTTGCTGCATAGGTGTGTGTTCAGTCTTGATGGTTTTTGTTTAGCTAAAGCTAAACAAGGCTCTAATAAATTTGATTTAACTTTAAAGTTAGCCCTTCTGCTGTTTGAGGCCCCACAATTTAAGAAGAATGTGAAGGTCCTTGAATGTGTCCAGAAGAGAACAACAAAGCTGGTGAAAGGACTGGAAGTCATGTCTTGTGAGGACTGGTTGAGGATTTGGGCTTGTCTGCTTTGAATAAAAGGAGGCCGAGAGGCAACTTCATTGATCTCTACAGCTTCCTGAGGAGGGGAAGTGGAGAGGGAGGTGCTGAGCTCTTCTCCCTGGTGTTCAGTGATAGGACATGTGGAAATGGTTCGAAGCTTCTCCAAAGAGAGTTTTAGACTGAACATTAGGAAGCATTTATTTACTGAGAAAGTGGTCAAGCACTGGAACTGGCTTCTTACAGAGGTGGTGGGTGCTCCAAGCCTGTCAGTGTTTAAGAGGCATTTGGGCAATCCCCTTAGAAACATGCTTTAGCTGTTTGTCAGCCCTGAATTGGTCAGGCAGTTTGACTAGAAAATTGTCGTACATCTCTTTCAATGGAAATGTCTATTCTGTTCTATTCTATTCTATTCTATTCTATTCTATTCTATTCTATTCTATTCTATTCCATTCCATTCCATTCCATTCCATTCCATTCCATTCTCACAGAATCACTGAGTTGGAAGGGACCTTAAATGTCATCTAAGGCATCTAAGTAAGGCATTTGACACTGTCTCCCACAGCATCCT
>VZRW01012144.1:234647-281146 GCA_013398125.1 Aegotheles bennettii
CCTATCCTATCCTATCCTATCCTATCCTATCCATTTTTATTCTTCCTATTACCAGTAATGTATATCACAAAATCCTTCCTCTTAGTGGAATGAGACAGTAGTAGGCCAGAGTCTGAAGGCATGGTCAACTTGGTGAATATGACAGAACTGAATTTATGTGTAAACCTTCTGCTTTCAAGGGTAATTTCTGTATAGGAGTTTGTGAAGTCACATGTAGACAAAAAATTAAACCATTTTAGCCCCATTCTTTTACAATCTGTTGCATCAAGTAGGATGGAGGAAGACATTACTTGCTTTCATCAGTTTTGAATATCTGCCCTTCAGCTGGCTTAAAGTGAAGATTATGTACTTCTCTAGATTCATATCAAATATCTGAAAGTTACGAAACAGATATCATGCATTTTGAACAAGCTTAGCTATGAAACACATGTGGAAGTGTCTTCATGCATTAATTACAATATTATTAAGAGGAGCCTTGTTACAGTCATGTAATATAGAGTGATACTTTGGCTAGTAGTCAGGAATTCCTGGAGAATGCAGTTACAGCTTTCTCCTATTGCTTCTAGTTATCAGCAAAAAACAGCTGGGAACCTTTTTTCTTGAGCCTTGTTTTCTGAGCTGAAAAAGGTTTTAGATAATGTTTAACTAAAAAGAAGATCAGATGATTTTAAATGAACCAGACTTGTGGTAAGTCATGGACAACAGGAGAGGTGCCTGAGGACTGGAGGAAAGCAAATGTCACTCCAGTCTACAAGAAGGGCAAGAAGGAGGACCCGGGTAACTATAGACCGGTCAGCCTCACTTCCATCCCTGGTAAGGTGATGGAACAACTTGTTCTTGGCACTATCTCTAGGCATATCAAGGATGAGGGGGTCATTAAGAGCAGTCAACATGGCTTTACCAAGGGTAAGTCATGTTTGACCAACCTTATAGCCTTCTATGAGGAAATAACTAGGTGGATGGATGATGGTAGAGCGGTAGATGTGGTTTATCTCGATTTCAGTAAGGCATTTGACACTGTCTCCCACAGCATCCTTGTAGATAAGCTGATAAAATATGGGTTTGGTGATCAGGTAGTGGGGTGGATCAAGAACTGGTTGAAGGGAAGAAGTCAGAGAGTTGTGGTCAATGGGGCAGAGTCTGGTTGGAGGACTGTGACTAGTGGAGTGCCTCAGGGGTCGGTACTGGGACCGGTGTTGTTCAATATCTTCATCAACGACCTGGATGAGGGTACAGAATGTATCCTCAGCAAGTTTGCTGATGACACTAAACTGGGAGGAGTGGCTGACACACCAGANTGAGCTGAAAAAGGTTTTAGATAATGTTTAACTAAAAAGAAGATCAGATGATTTTAAATGAACCAGACTTGTGGTGTTTTTCATTGCTCCTTCAAAACTCTTCCATGTAGCTCTGCTACTAAACTAAATGTCCTGGCACCCTGGTTCCAGTGATAGCTGTCACACAGCTTGTTGTGGTCATTGTCACAGTCATGCTCAGATGCCTAGGCTGAGGTTGTTAAGGAAGTTTAAAAGTTGTTCCACTAGATGTTGCAATACCTAGTTGACTTGTCAAGGACTTGGTATCTCCAGCATAAATATCTTATTTTAGATTTTGTAGCCATGTGGTCCCACTTGGCTGAAGATGTGCAAGAAATAGGAGACAGTGCCAATACAGCTTCAAAATTTAAAACAAAAAAACAAACAAAATTAAAAGCTCTTGTGCCAGTATAGTATCTTTTACCCTTCATGAATCCTTTAACTATTTTGTTACAAAGTTCTTTTCCCATTTGGCCAGATCCTCATTGACAACACATCAATCGTGTAATATGCTGGCACCCTTTTGTGGTAAAATACTTTCAATCTAAAAAACCCCTAGAAGTTATTAGAAATTTTAGTATCAATGATTTTTAATGAGATGAGTTTTTTAAGGTTCAGATTCTTAAAGGTAAATGAGTAGGGATTAAATCTCTTAAAGATCTCAGACAAATACCTGAACCATTGTTCAGATTTAAAATGATATTTAGGGACAGACTTTACAAACACCTTGGCTAAGACACTAAACAGTGCACTGAATGTTGAAGATGGACACATAAGACAGAGAAAATTCTCCAGGAAAACTCTGTTCACTCTACTCATGCACTTGCAAAACTATAGGCAGTGACAACTAAGGTTTTGCTGAAAAGTTAGCTTAGATGATGCAAGTCCTATTACTGTGTATGGAGGTGTACTGCTGCTTAATTAAAGCAGTGCATTTGCGTGAATTCTCTGGATAATGCCTCTTAGAAAAGGAGAGCTCTGGGACTCCCTTTGCAGCTATCTCCTGGGTAGTCTGAAGTCACACTGACAGCCTGTGTTTCTGCCCAAAGCTTGCAGGCTGGTGGTGGTGCTGTTGACTGGCTTTTCTGGGACATCTGCGCTGGAGCATTTACTTAGGAAGCAGGAGATGCAATTTTACTGTTGACCTCAGCCTGAGATGACTCTCTTAAAAAAAGAGCATTGGCTCCCCGGTCAGTCTGTAGTTGCAGGCTGAACACAGCCATGACTAAATTTCATTAAAATGTCAGAGCTCTAGTTCATAAAAGTCAGAAGTGAAAACAGATGATCATGAAGCTGAGGAAAAAATGCTAGGTCTCATTGATCTGAAAAATGAAAAGGTAGTACAGTGTATTATATATTCTCAGATATTACCTATTAGGGATTATACTTGCATCTGCAGCCGTAGTGAAACTTTGACTTCCCTCCTCTCCCGCTGGCTGATTACATTTGCAATCTTTCCAACTGCCACACCCCCCAAATTTGTTTGGAAAGCACAAACTTTTCTGATGCTGCTGCTCACTAGTAGCTCCTCATCTTGACAGGCAGTAGCTGTAGTTCTTGGAGTTAATGTGATTATACCCCCATTTGACATCTCCATCAGAGGAACAGTGGAGTGGAAGCAGCCCTTACTCCATGCTTTCTATAGCTCTGTTGCTACTGATACTTTGTATTCCATGGAATTTTCTTGCTACCCTCACACAAAACTCACTACCTTTTCACTTCTATATATAAACTCAGATATTACGTTTTCAACCATTCCAACAAGTTAAACTTAGTAACAATAACAATGGGAAACTTAAGCTTTTGCTATATCAAGAAAGCAATAGAAGGAGCATAAGGATCATCACACTGAATTAGACTTGGACAATATATCATTTGGGAAAAATACAAGAGTTTTCAGACAAAAGTGACTGAAGTGTTGTAGACAACAATGGAATAACCTATCAATGCAGAAACTTTCCTTGTAAGATTGGGACACACAACACCCCTTTATCTAAAAGATAACCTCTTATTTAATTCATGTCACAGCTGGGTAATTAGTTTTTTTGGTTGTTTTGTTTTTTAATTGACAAGGGGAGGGTCTATTTTGCAGATTGAGTCAAAAAAATACCTTCCTGGAATCTGTCACTGATGAGAGGGACTGCTCTAGCTCTCCCCTTAAGAAGAAGAATCAAAGAACATATCCAAAATTGTCCTGAATATGATGTTGAAATGTGGAAAACACATACAGGAGTACAAATAAAATCAACGGGGGGGGTCACAAAGGAAAATAGCCAATTAAAATTATACCATAGGATAAAACCAATTCTTTGTGTTGTGTAAGTTATGGAACTATTTGAAACTTGAGCAACACTGTATTGCTTTTGCCCTACAACCATGTAGATGTATAATAGGTAAATCTTAATTTTTACATTTGTTGTTTTAAAACTAGAAAACAAATATGAAAGTAAGTCAAACTAATAAACAAGCATATATTTGCTTTGAAGGCAAAACCAATATGATACTGCTCAAAGTTACTGTTTTTCCTGAATGATTGAATGACATAAGAAGCTGAACTGGCAACATAAGGCTTCTGAACATCTTTGTTTTTCCATAATGCAGGAAAAATATATTTGGCAATAATGCAGGTCTTCTGATATTGCTCCACCATTTTGTGACTGACATGAGAGGAATCCTGGCAAACATATTCTCATTCCAGCCTCTGAATTAAAAATGGTTACAGCCTTTAATCACTATCAGTTCACATGGATTCAGATTAAGGGAATAGTAGGAAAAAGGTCTGGATTTATTATCATCTATATTTTATCCACTCACAAAGAATTAATGTGCAATACAAAGCACACATTTTCATTAAATCTTTTGGTTTATATTTTTTATATATGCTTGTTTCTTTAATACAACACAGAGATCTCTCCTATCTTATCTCAAGGAAGCAGAAAACAACTTCAAAAATGCAGACCGTACTCTGACATCTCATCAGTGTTTCAGAGTTTCATTGAAACCCTCATTAAGACAGCAAATGCCATTGTAAGTTGACCTACATGATAGTGTGCCATTACTGTAAGAAATCTAGAGAGGGAAGCTTCTTTTCTAGTTAGTGAAAACGTCTTCAAAGCTCTGAATTATGAGGGCAAAAACAGCTCCTTATTACTCTTAAAATCCTTTCTCAAGTCACCTTCCAGGTCAAGTGATGAATTCTCCAGCCATGTAGCAGTTAAACAGGAGAGATGCAAAGGCAACAGCTGGCCAACCATTGCATTTATTTGTTACCTGTTCCTTTCCTCTCTGCTTTGTTCATCTTGTTTTGTTGCAATATATTGGCTTTTTAGGGAGTATTCTTTTTTTTAGACATCAGCTTTTATTAACAGAACTGTGTATGTTGGGAAAACAGGGGCCTGATACCGTTTCTCTAAACTGCATGGGAATTCCCTGGGGAGTGTCTTAAATAATGACTTGTCTAGATCCTGCTTAGCTAATGAATTCTTTCCAGATTACAACCCAACACATCTATCTTGGTGTTTCCTTATTAGTTTAGGGCTGTGCATAAGAGGCCATCAAGCATACTAAGAGGGCTGCAGAGGATGGCTGGTTCCAAGCTGTTCTGCTGGAGATCTCGTTTCAGACTGCACCCCATGGAGAGTCTGAATGTCTCTCTCTCTGACACCCAAAAGTACTGGAGGGAGGAGGGAGCTTCTTGTACCCTTAATGTGCACATTTGGCTGGAATCTGCCTCCTCTTTGTTGTAAGCTACATTTGGGGATGCTTGCCTTTTCTGGGGGAGAGACCACACTGATACATTCAGTGTTTGTACTACTAGTGCTTATTTGTTCTCTTATGAATTATTTCCTCTTTCCTTTAAAAAAATTGTAATAAGGCGGGCAGGACATCAGAATGCAGTTAGAGTGAAGGATGATGTTAAACCCTTTCTTTCAACAGAAGCATTTCCATTGGCTCTAATTATTAGTTCAAACACTAATGCATGTGTGTGTGTGGGGGGGGGAAGGATGAAAAGCAAAGCTATTCACAGATTTCACTTGAATAAGTTATAGATTTCCATGGATTTTACTACTCCTCTCTATAGGTTTTTTTTCCACTTTGAAAACTCTCACAGGCTTCACTTCAAATATATTTATGGTGGCCCCTCTTCTGACCCAAAGCAGGTTAATCTGGTGATGCATATTATATAATGTGATTACAGAAGGTAAAACCAGGCTAATAAGGTACAGTGTGTGGAGTTCTTTAATGGCTTTGATGTGTATCTTTCAATTTTCAGTCTTGCCTGTAAAAAGCAATAAAACCCCACTCAGTTCCAGCAGTGCTTGTACTCCCTGTTTCACATTGCCATGTTACTCTGAGCTGACATGCACTGTACCTGTCTTGTTTCTCACAGGCATGTCCCTTTGGTCTTTTCAAAGTTATGAATACTTGAGACACTCCTACAAATTACTCTGCTGATTAAAAATCCTTGATCATATCATCTTCTAGCCTTTAAATGTGCTGTCAAACAATAGAATCAGAAATAGGGGGTTGCAGCAGTTATTTCATATTAATGCTTCAAGTTCAAACAACGTGTCAAGATGACTAAGTACAAGGGATTTTCAGAATGCTTTAATGTTGCCTCATTTCAAATCACTTCATAAGCAGCTTGGTAATGAGCTCAATAAATTCTACTGGAAAAAAATATGCTTGCTACCAGAAAAAAAAAAAAAGTAGGTTGCTATTTTATAATTAGCCTTCTGGGCTTGTGGGAAGGAGTCTTATTTCCTGTTTGAAATCCACTTTGTTAATGCTATGATGTGGAGATGGCTAAATGAGTATGAAATATTGTAATTAAGTACATCACAAGCTGTTTATCTTATCAGCAGTGTTTTTCTTTAAAGACTGGCTAGTTGACCACTGGTGTATTATCACCATTTTTCTCTGCTTTGCCAACTTAATAGACAGAGGTTTATCAAAGACTGCAGGGGTGAAGGATCACAGAAGGACAGAAAACAATCATAACTGAAGCCTAGCAGCTCTTTTTTGATGGAGCAGGTATCTCTCTGTTTGCTCTGAGGTGTTTATTCACCAGATGAACTGAGTTTCTGAAACCTCCTCTAGACCTGATGAAAGAGTTGTCCATGGAGGTTGTGGGTCTTTGCATGCGCTGCTGAGCAGCCTCCCTTTGTTCATGACAGAAGCAGTAAAAGAGTTTGACTGCTGGAAAGAAAAAACAGTTTATTATTGATGGGGAGCTGAGCCACTGGCCTTCCCCTTACTCTCTGTTGTTATTCTAAAGGCTTCCTATTATGATAATCTTCTGACCTCCTAGATTTCTTATAGTAGCTCATTCAGGTAGGATAGATGTAACCCATAACACACTTGTCTATAATGGTAGTGTGTTTCTTACAAGGATCTCTTGGAAAGTTTACCTGGGGGTGACATCCTGCCACTGTGATCAAGTGAAGTGGTTAAGAATGTTCATGTGATTTACATGAAATTTACGTAGTTCAGTACTTCTAAGTATGGGCACCAGTTTATCTATGCATAGGTCCCCGAACAAGAGATATTCCTGTTGTTTTGCTGTATTTCCTCACAGTTGTCCCAGTTTCACAGATATCTTGTTTACAATGTAGAATTAAATACGGTGCTGAGTACCTCAAGCTTTTGCTGAATAGCCTCTCACAAGATTATGAGGCTCTATAGGTGCCTTGGCATGGCACTGCACTTGGGCTAATATGTGCTTCTGAAAGACAACTTTATATCTGTCTGTTGCTGACCTGAGCCAATTATTCAGGTTTGTGTGACTTAAGGTTGGATCTTTGGCAAGGCTGTCCTGAACTACTGGGACATCCTTCTCCATGTGGTTGTTCATGTTGTCTAACAGGTTTATGAAGCCTGATGTCCTGCTACAGGAGTTGTGCTCCCAGTTTCCAATTATTTCACATTTAACCATACACCTACTCAATTTTCTCTTCACGTTAATTGCAAAAAAATTTGCTAACTAAAGAATTCAGACTGATATGAAGATTCCCACATTCACCTGTACAGTATTTTTTATTCCTTTGGTAGCAAGTCAGTTGCAATTTTAAACTGCAAATGAAATTTATAATTCACTTATACAGTATTCTTTTAGAACTTGGATTCATGCTGCTGTGTCTAGGAGACTTGTTACTGTTTATTTTACTACTTTCCTCTAAAACTTCTCCTATTGACATTTTAGTTTAATATAGTATGTCCCAATAATATAGGCTACTCCGCCAATATGAAGATGACCACTAAGAATTTATTTAGTATTTCTGTTACAGCTTTATCTTCCTTAGGGACTCTTTTTGCACCTTAATCATATCTGTCATCTTACTGATGTGATTTCTGTTTTAAATATGTTTAAAGAGAACATTTATTACTAGTTTTATGCCTCTACCAGGAGTTTCCCATTTTTTCTTGACTGTCATGTGCTGATTTTACATTTAACTTGCCAAATGTTATGCTTCTTTTTATTTCTATTTTCCTAATTTTAACTTTTTTTTTAAAAAGGTTGTCTTTTCAATGCTACTCTCTCCTTTACTCACTTTTTTTGTCAGTTTTTTAATCCTCTTTAAAAAATATTTTTCTTCTTTTTTTAATAAGAAATATGCACTTTAAGCATCAAGCCCAGTGGCTTTAAGCAGTCCTCACCCATATAAAGTATTTAACAATTTTATTTCCCTTTAAATTCCCTTAATATATTTACTTAATTTTATAAACTCACCTTGTTCAAAGACAGATATTACTGAAATGCATAAGTTCCTTTGCTTGTCATTCTTACAGACATACTGAATTATAAATAACATGTACTATTGAAGGATGGTCCTTGCTTTACATCTTCACATAGGTTCTGCACAATAACTTCTTGTCTTCTTCCCTAACAATTCAGATGCCTTTTGTGGCCCAGGCTTTAACACTACTCATTCAATAAGTTAATTGAAGGAACTGGATTTGCTGTTAGGGCTTTTCATGAGCATAAATTCTATTTATCTCATACAATATAGTTGGTAAACAAATAATACTTTACATGATTTTTTTTGAGTGGACCTATCCCCCTGATATATGCATTAGAGCTGTTTTAGAATGGCCATTGTTCCTTCCAAACCAGCTTCATGCCACTGGTAATTGTACATTAAGAGATTCATTAGGGGAAAGAAAAATTTACCACACTGTACTCCACTGACCTCACAGTGATATGCATTGTGGGAAAAAGCCCATCTGATGACAGGTGATTCACTCCCGTGCCCTGAGGCATGACATCTAGGTGCATTATTGTCTCAGCTCTTTATAACAACAGATGCTGTCACTGCTTGTAAAATTATTCAGCCCTTTTAAGACTCCAGCCACAGTATTTGGTGATAACTTTCTGTGTCAGTAGATTTCAGCAGTTGACTCTGAAATATATGAAGCAGTTTTTGTTTTATATTTGTTTTACTGCTTCCACATTTACTGGCCACTAGTTTAACAGATTGACAGCCTTTTTTGATACACTACAGGCTGAAAAAATAAGTGAGGGTGAACTGTACCTATAGTTCTCCTTAATATCCTGGGTAGTTCACTCTCTGTGACAGTTCTTAACAAACTGAACCACTGTTATGGTTTGAGGGATCACAGGGGATATTTTGTAAGTGTTAGTGTGAGGACTTAGAGAGAGGATGGAGTTTAGGACCCTGAGGGATCTGGGGTGGGGGTCAGAGAAGAGAGGGGTCTCTGTTCTCTCTCATTTCCTGCCACATTTTATAAAGACAGGAGGACAGGAAGTCCATCCTCTTCTTCCTGCTCCCTCTTCCTTGCCACCCGGCTTCGCTGGGATGTCCAGGAGAAAGAATCCTGCCCTTTGTGATCAGCTTGCCGTGTGTTCTGCAGGATCCAGCTCCATTGGATGCTGGGAAGAGCTTTGGACACTTTTTCCTGCATTGGCTCTGCTGCAAGGCATTTTTGGGGACTTTTATCAGCGATCATTTGGATCAGGTTTTGTATATACTTGTATCCTTTGTTCCTTTTCCCACGTTCCTGTCCTTTTCTCATTCTATCAAACCTATTCTAGTTTTAACTTACAACCTTTAAGTCTCTCTTCCTTATTCCCCTTTTATTTTCCCCTGGGTGGGTGGAGAGAAGCAACAGAGACCAATTCTGTTCTCTGGGTTGTGGCTCGCCCTGACCATTAAACTGTGACAAGCACCCTGACTTTCTCAGTGTCCTGAGTGCACCAGCAGGCTCTAATTGCCCTGACCAACCTGTAAGCATCTTTTCTGTAATCTTCC
The DNA here is from genome assembly GCA_013398125.1 of Aegotheles bennettii. Classification (NCBI taxonomy): domain Eukaryota; kingdom Metazoa; phylum Chordata; class Aves; order Caprimulgiformes; family Aegothelidae; genus Aegotheles; species Aegotheles bennettii. The sequence goes on from VZRW01012144.1 coordinate 244,234, forward strand.
TTTAGAAGCTCTTTTCTCTTCTTACTCTGTTATCCACAAAAATATCTTCATCTCCATCCTGAAGAATAATGTGGATACCTAGAAGAACCTGCAGATTGATGTGAAGCAGTCTGTTGGCAGTACAGTGTACCCTGGCATTGCAGACAAGTTGCAGAAGGAGATCACATTCTTAGAACTGAGCACAATGAAAATCAAGGTCATCAATGATATGAGAGTCGGTACTCTGTCTGTATTGCAGGAGCCATCCTGGCTTCCCTCTCCACCTGCTAGCAGGTGTGGGTCAGTCAGCTGGAGTACAACAAATCTGGACCAGAGCATGACTGCAGAGAAAAACTGTTACAGTTTGATCAGGACAATTAGAACCTCTTTGTGCTAAGAGGTAGAAATTTTTACCATCTCTTTTCATACATATCTCTCTATATCTACCCCTACATCCACACCCATAAACCCATAAAGCAAGACTCAGGTGCCTAAACATAAATGCCTCTTGCCATTGGCAACACTGTGACTTCTGCATGGATGGGAGGCTCGGGAAACATGAAGCTTTTGTCCTGGAAACCAGATATGACACACTGGGTTCTCTAACACGACTCTTGGGACCTATGCATAGATACTGATAACTGAATCCTACTAAAAACAGTGTATTGACTACATGACTTTTGGTGATGAATCTTTAGGTCATAGTTTAGGTATCTAAAAATGATTTTTCTTTATCACAAGTGAGACAGCCTTCATTCCTTTTATAGTTGTGGGAGAAAATAAAAATGTCCAGAAGCCAGTTTTTATCTTGTTTAATGAATTTAATCTTTGGACATCTCTAAAAATATTTAGTAATTTAAACACAAGCTTCTAATGTAATTTCAAATGATCTAGTGTATCTGACACCTTTATGGAACTGGTAGCAATGACCTACAGAGTACCCTTGATCTGTTGAACTAATATCTGGAAGCTGAGTGAGGTGCGCCACAGTATGTGAAATAGCACTAAACGGCTTTTTAGGCACTGGGGAGAGGTTCAGCTTCTGATTAAGACACCATACTTAGGTATTTATACGCAGGGATCTGTATGTGATCATAGATACCTGAGCCATCTTTATAGTCAATGGAGAGCTAGATAACCCATTTGGACACAGAAGCGCAGAAGTGCGATTCAGCTCACTCTGCAGCAGACATCTCAAGTGAAATCTGATAGCCTATACAAGTCTAAAATAACACTTTAATGTATCAGATCTCCCTCTCCCTACCACGACTTTTATTAGACTTGAAGGAAGAAGGCACAAGTTCACACCCAGAACTAATATCATGAGGCATGCAGCAAGTTCTCAAGTTTGAAGGTGCAACTGAAACTTGGATTTGATTCTTTTGTGTAGTCTGGATGATACAGTGAAACTAGATATCAGGAGAAGGTTTCTGTATTTTTTGATGAAGAAATTATCAAAACATGGGTGTATCATTTTTCAGTGTAACTACCTTCACTTAGTTACTTAATTGAAATCCCCCGAAATATATGTTATCCAGTTAGTTGCAGTGATGTTACAGACTAGTATCCTTATCAAAGACATGGTACTATTTCTTTCTTTCTTTTTTTTTTTTTTTTTTTTTTGNTTTATATATTCAGAATCCCTGTGAATATGAAAAGTTTAGATTATAAATATGAATTAACTTATGCCTATGTAGTTTTGGATTTACCCCACCTTCACATTTTCTCGTTTGATTGCTGGGTTGGTGGCAGCTTATATACTTAAATACTTACACACTAGCAGCTTAATCTTTTCTATTTTAAGAAAAAGTAACATAGAAAATAAGTTACTCTGTTATTGCCTACCATGGTGTTTGTCACAGGTTTGCCCTGTGAAACGATACAAATTAGGATCTTTATCCATTGTATGTATGCATTTTTATTTTCAGGTTCTTTGTAGTCTGAAAGAGCTTTTAAAGCTGATCCAAGAAGTTTAGAAAACTGAGGACTATCTGTAGAGATAGTCGAATCCCACTCCTAATTGAAATATGAGGTCCATGAGGGCTTAAATTGCAGCTAGTGACATTTAGGACAGGTAAAAACACTAAGGGTAGTTGATTGTAGAAATATATTACCTAAGGCAGGTTGTGGAATTTCTATCATGCAAGGCTTTAACAAAAGGTTAGACAAAAGGTCGTGGGAAGTAGTTCAGCTATAGTTTACTCTCTTTTTGGCAAGGAGATGGATTAAATCGCTCTTCAATATCTTTTCCAGTCCTATTTTCTTTCAGTCTGTATGAAATAAGCTACCTTCCCTAAATGGACATTGACAATTAATTTAGAAATAAGAAACAAAATATAGAGATTTTAGACTAAGAAGACCAGTAAAAGGCGTAACAAGCTGTAACTTTAGTGCAATTACACATAGAGCATGTAAACCATGATCAATGTTACTTTTGAATTTAGGCTTGGGATGATCATTTTAAAATTTTAGCACTGACTGAAGGAGAGCAGAAGATCCTGTAATCAATAATGAAATTCTTAATGAGAACAAGCACACTATGAACATGTCCAGCAACAGCATTCAATGGCATTTCCATGAGTAGCTGATACAACTTTTCTCAAAATCCATGATACTCTATAAGCCAGATTCTGCTGTCCTTACTATCATAGTTAAGAACCACATGGACTCTATGTCATAACTACTTAGCACACCAAATGACTTCTGTTTATTATGACCAAAACCAGCTGGATATAAGCTGTAGAATATTACTCTGGTTCTTTTGAAGAAACAATTAACTCATTAAATCAATCATTTGCAAATATCTAAATCTCAGCTTGAGAGCTAGCAGTGGTTCTCCTTTGCAAGAAAGAGCCAATACATGAATTTACTCCACTATACACAGCTGAGGTAGAGTTATACCACCTAAGTATCTGCTCTCTGGTAATCACTGCTATCAAAGTAAATCAGAACGTTCAAGCCCCATTTTAGGCAATAACAATTGTACTGAGAAAATGAAGTTCCAAAGGAATAAGGTTTTCTTAAGAAAACTCTGGCTCTAACATTGGAAGCTTTATTCTGTGTGTCAAGGGTGGGAATATAACTATGGAGGAAAAAGAGATTGTGAACTGTTTAATGTCACTTAATTCAGTCCAGCTCTAAACTGTTACATAATAGCATATTCATTGATAAATGCATTATCAGTCAGTTATAGTGGTCAACATACACCAAGGTTAGATTATTTTGCTCTGCAGATGGTGAAGTTATGGATATTGCTGTTATATATCCAAGTAGAATGATCTTAAAGATATACTCAATATTATCACTGCGTCAATAAAAATGGTAAAAGAAGTATCTGAGAGGAATAGCAGTAGCTTCTGAGTTACTGTTGCCAAGTATGAACTCAGAAAGAAAATATGAATCTAATATGAAATAAACATTAAGAACCATATCGGCAATAACATACAATTTTAAAAAAACAGGCTCCTTTACTCCTTCACTTACTCTTTTAGTCTTTCCCTTGCCAATCAGTATTACTTTAGTTTTATTTAGATTGAACTTCAGCTAATTCACACCATCGATGTAATTTTATGACATCTGTCAAGCCCTGTAAACCAGAAATGTATATATATGAGTTTAATGAAAAGCAGAAGAAATCCTTCTATTTTAAATATTATTAATAATATTTCCAACAGAATAGCTCTTCTTCTTTGTTGTTTTTTTTTTTTTTCTTTCTGTTTTGATAGACCTGTCTGTCTGTCTGCCTATCTGCCCAATCTCTGGGAAGGTGCTTGTATAAGCATGGTAGCAGGAAGATGCTTGTATGAGCATGGTAGCAGTAAGTTTAATAGGGCAGGTGACATTCTGCAAAGCTACATATACCAGCATATTCTGATCTGAGGAACAACTGCACATTAAAAGCAGAAGCAGGGACCAAAGAGAGGAGAATCCCTAAGTCACTTCTGTAAGGCTCCACTCTCACTCGCATAACTCCATTGATAATAGTGTCGGTGGTTGTTGAAAGATGTAAAAAATTTCAACCAGGACTCTCCACTTTCTCTTCAAGAATGACACTGTGAACTGTAGGTTATGGTTCACTTCTCATCGCTAAGGTATCTTGTTGCACCTGCTGTACAAGAGGAATAGAAAATCTTCGTTGAAGTGGAAGTATTCTCTCTTAACTTGTCTATTTCATGAGTTCTCTTCCAAAACACATGCCAGTTACCACAAAAAAAAGCTTTTTCTTAGTTTTTTACAGAAGCTTGATTTTATATAGATTTAGGAGTGCCTATTCAAAACTGAATTTTGTCTCTATGTAAGTTCAACTGAGTGAAAAGATGTTTTAATTTCTCTCCACAGAAACAACTACTATTTTCTGATTTCTTTATGAATGAATTTCCACCTGTGAACTATACAAACAATAAGAATTTTTTTAGCTCCCAAGGGTATTCATGCTGTAAGGACAAAGGTTTCTTTTAGCAGATATTCCTGACTCAGTGGTAAACTTCTGGAACCTAATGCAAATTTTTTCAGTAAAAGGCGAATAGCAGAAAAATGGTGGATTTGAACATCTTTGCCCTTAGAAGTTTCATTTTTATCTTAGCTCATCACAACAAGCTCCTCTGAGGTGAAAATATAGCAAAATAGATGCCTGAACAAAATCAGGGAGCAGTCACTCAATTCTTTTCGAGAGAGCTCTCAATCTTCCTGTCAGTTTAATCTTCTGAGAAGAATTCTTTCCCCTAGAATAATTATAATCAATAATCTTATATGCAAGTGATATAATTTCTGCACCATTGTTTACCTGTCTGCCTTTGGGATTGGAACCATATTGCGCTTAGACTGCTGAAATTTTGTAAAATGTCATTATTTGACAGTTTAGCCATCTGCCCTCATCCAGATGCTACCATTCTCCTAGGCTGATCTGTCATTGAATGAATGCAAAAAGCAAGGCAGTCTCTGAAACCCATTTGCTCTGAAGCAGTGTGCACTAGTGTTTGCTAGCTCAGCCTTTTCCTCCAAAACGTTGTGCATATTCATTGCTCTTCTGCATATTTTGCCAAAAATGCTATTGGGAACATGTTTTTTTTTTTTAAATTCATGTGAGAATTAGCAGTTTTTGAGCCAATAATTCCAGTTTTTCTGTGGAAATGCAGCTTTCCCATCTCCCTCAGATGAATGCCACCCTTTGGATCCTTCTCCAAACTGTGAGAAAATATGAACAGTTATTGTACAGAAGATCAAGAGAAAATCTAGATAAGATGAGCACATTCGGCAATATTTCAGAGCTTTTCTTCTTTCTTAAGCATCCTCAGTTTTTATCTTACTGTGAGAACATCAGCAGTTCCTTTGGGACATTTTTTCACTTAAGTGGGATGCTAGGCTTTGTCTTTGAAACCTTTTTTGGTTTGTAACGTTCTTTCTTTAATATACTTTGTGGTCCTGGGTAATTTCTTTTCCAGAAAAAAAAAGTAAAATATGTACACAAGCATTTAATTTTTAAAAATATAAAACTTTTTTTTTAAAAAAAGTCACCTTGGTATCTGATCAACCTTCTTAAAGAAAGAGGAATCCTTTTGAGATGGATGAAGCATGCAGCTTTGAGATGTACCAGAGTCCTCCTAACGGAGAAAAAAACATAGCTATACAAGGGATAAAGTATAGAGGAACTTATTTCCTCTGTTCAGACTTGGAGTTTCTTAATACACACCAACAGTCTGCAGGCTATGTGGAGGGTCACATAGGCTATGAATAGAAGGCATATTTAGGATTTAGGCTTATATGTCAATAAGTACTTGCCTTAGAGATGTGGCTTGCAGGCAGAAGGATACAGCTAATGGTTTTAGGAAAAAAAATATCCTACCACTTTAATCAGGAGTATAAAGGAAGGAATAAATCTCATTGTCATATACTGTACTTAACTGGTGTTATTATTTGCCAATGGGGGAGAGGCTTGAATTGTTGAAGAGGCTGATGGGATCATCTCTATGCCTAGGCACTGAAGTAGTTCTCAGCACTGTAGTGCTTGAGTGCCTTCCAAATATTCATAAATAAAAATAATAGCTCATATTTTTGTACCATCTAAGATTTTAAAAGAGATAACTTGGGTATTATAAGAGGAGATGTATGTGTCTGAGTATGTGCCACTAATGTGTACAAAAACTGTTGTATCCTCTCCTCCAGAAATCAATGAATTTTTGACTTCCCATGAAAAAAGAACCACAGAAAAATCACCAATAGACATGGAGAAAAATGAGGAACTTCTGGCTGAGGAAAGTGAAGGATTGAACTACATTTTACCAGCAGCAAAATTAATTGAAATATACAGAGGGTGAGAGTTCACATGGCCAGTTTTAGTGAGTGGACATTCTGGTTCTTATCCAAGTAATAGAAGAAGATAATAAAAATAAGGTATCTGTAATAGACAGAAGAAGTTATCACTAGAGGAACAGTGAATTAAAAACTGTGTCCTTTAACCAAATTAATTAAAAATAGATTTATTTTTTCTGTCTCTCTGGTAAAGCATTGCAGTAATATTATGGTGCACTAAAAAAGATAAGTTTTAGTCTTGGACTTGTTGGCTGGCGAGTTGCCCACATAGAAACAAGTGATGAACTTACCTTGTTCTATTTCTGCAGTTGTTTCTTACAGAACTAAAACACAGCTCATTTTCATAATCTTCTACCCTGCTCTTGTTTATTAATATTTAATAGTATTGATTTCTCATTCACTAGTATATATTCACCTTGAAAGAAATCTTAAAAGCATAAACCAAAATATTTCTGGTATATGGAATGAGCATAAACTGAAACACAGTGAGTCTTTGTCCTTTTCTTATCTCTTCGTATCTCCTTATACTTCATTCTAGCACCTCATATCTTTACTATTTGCATAAACATCACGGTGACTGTGTTGCATGTTGCATAATGTTCACTTCTGGGTTAGAGGCTATCTTTCGGGCTGTGGATCTGAAGGGAAATGAAGGCCAAAAATAAAAACTGAAAAGTGTATCATCATTCTTAAACTTGTATCAATTAGCATATATTTGGTGCTATTGCTAGAACTGACCCACAAGTACTTTTATTGAGTTCAGGCATGCCATACATAAAAGTAAAATAATATTTGCTGGCTTAATTGTATGTTTGGGTGAGCTTGAAGAAATGGCAACTACAACTTAATAGGAAAAGAAAGGAAACAGCAACTGCCACAGAGAAAACCTTCTTAACATAGATACACCATGCACATGCATGTGCTGCAGATTGGTATTACATGAGAGCCTGAAAACCTAAATCAACAAGAGTGAGGCTCTGCATTAGGCACCTTCTCATTGGCTGTCAGACCCTGTAAATAGATGACACCTAATGTTTCTGTGAACTCTCTGTTAATCCTGTACCTCTCTGTCCATGGACAGCAGCTGTACCTGGCCTCTGTCCTCCACAGCAATGTTTGACTTCCATTGGGTAGTCTTCAGCACAAAGAACTGAAAAGCCAAAGGCACTTCTTGTCTTAAGTTACCTGTTCTGTATCGAGTTACTTATTTGGCTGTAATGGCTCTTGGGTCAAATTACTACTTTTCCATATAGGACTTAATCATAGAATCATAGAATGGTTTGTGTTGGAAGGGACCTTAAAGACCATCCAGTTCCAACCCCCCTGCCATAGGCAGGGACACCTCCCACCAGACCAGGTTGCTCAAAGCCCCATCCAACCTGGCCTAGAACACTGCCAGGAAGGGTGCATTCACAGCTTCTCTGGGTAATCTGTTCCAGTGTTACCACCTTCACAGTAAAGAACTTCTTCCTCATATCCAAACTAAATCTATCTTCCTTTAGTTTGAACCAATTTCTCCTTTCCTATCACTACATGCCCTTGTAAAGTGCTCCTCTCCATTTTTTTCATCTTTTTACCTTTGTAGGTAAAATTCTTGTTTTAAAGAACTGAGTGCATGACTTACATAGGAGGTAGCAGAGATGCAACAGAAAGACAGACATGAGGAGTAGAAGCTGGGGATACTGTGGAGCTTCATTATACATGACAGTACTGATAACTTTGTTTTGTTATAAAGTGAATATCTAGCTCCATGAATGTCATTGCATAAATAGGTTGTGAGATACTTGTGAGAAAAAACACAGCTGGGAGGAAGCACAAGGGAGGAGGGAAAAAGAAGTGTAACTGCCTAGCTGTGCAAAAATGACTGTGGTGTATGAATAAAGTTTATTATTAAATGTCCTGTTAAAAACTTTCCCTGCAATACATTTTCATGATGCTAACAACCAAAAACAGCTCGTTGATTATGAGTACCCATGTTAGGCAGAGTTAATATTTCATGCTGCCTCTTTTTGAGTGATGCTCCTGCTTTGTGACAAAGCATCCCATTTCTAGCTCTAAAAATTTCCTCAACCTTTCGGTCAGGAAACCTGGATTTTGTTGTGTTCTCATCTTTTCTCTCCTCACTTTTCATCACCCACCTTCACTGCTTCCTACTCATAGTGTCAGCAGTGCCATCAGCAGGCTTCCCACAGTCATCTGTAGCTTTATTCTTCTTGTTCAGTTTTTTATTTATTTTCTTCATTGTATCTCCTTGTTATGGTGTGGTTTTTTCTGTATTGTGAACCTCTTTGTCTACCCCCTCATATCTTGAACCCCTTTTATACCTTACACTGAAGTGGTTTCAATTTTTATTAGGACTTTGTTGTCTCTCTCCTTAGGTGACCTTCAGTTCCCATCTATTGACAGAAAATTTGCAATTGATTCTAGGTCCCTTAGAGTTACAGATTTTTTAAGGTCACAGTTTTACAATTTCTCAGCTGAAGTATCCTCATCTCTAAGGCTTCAATCTGTTTCTATTGAACAAAACATTAGATTTGGGATCTGGAGTGAAGTGAATAGATATTTGGATTAATATCACAAACCAACAGTTTCTAACACATCAGGGAAAGCATAGCCATATAAGCCCAAACTCACGTTAAAATCTGATTGATAATAAAGTGGTGGCTCCATTTAATGAAGAATTCATTGTCTAATAAGGGCATAGTTCTACAAATAGCACTAAGGAGATACAGAGCTCAAAGGATTAAGTCAGCTATACCTTTCCTTGTGTACAGTGGGGAATATATGCCCTCCTATAGTAACCTCGTTTTATTGAAGAAAGTTTTATTGTTTACTTTAGAAAGTGTTTTTCTCAAGGAAAAAGAAAGTTTCCTGTTGGTTATGAGGTTTCAAAAAAAATGGGTAGAAATACATAGATAAAATTGTCTGCAATAAATTCACAGAATCACAGAATCGCGTAAGTTGGAAGGGACCTTAAAGGGCATCTAGTCCAACTCCCCTGACTTGGTCAGGGACATCCCCCACTAGACCAGGTTGATCAGGGCTGCATCTAACCCAGCCTTGAATGTCTCTAGGGGTGGGAGTCCACCACCTCTCTGGGCAACCTGTTACAGTGTTTTACCACCCTTGTGGTGAAAAACTTCCTTATGTCTAAGCAAGACTTAAAATGTGATGTTGAAAGTATAAAACAACTTTCCATCTTAAATGACTGCTCTTGTTATAGACAATGGAAATATTTAAAGTATATATATATATATATAAGTGATTTCCTTGAAGTTATTTCTGCAGTTTCCACATTTTCAGCTCTGATAAGGACTAGCTGTAAATTAGTTCCCTTTAAATCAGTTACAACAGCCCTGATGGGGATCCATCATACAGCTAGCAATAGCTACAGCCTCTGAATAGTTCAGGGGCTTCTGGGCAAACTTCTTTTTTCTCCTGGTAAATTCCTCTTCCATGCACTACCAATATGAAACCGATCCAGCAGCTCTATGTTTTTTTCAGGCAGAGTTGTTTCTCCTAGGTGTTTTCTACTCAAATTATTCTGCCTTTTTCTACCTAAATGTTGACAAAAAAATAAAAATTCTGTTGAACTAAAAACTCAAGTGTTGCTGGTTTGTACTACTAGATGTGGTAGGGATTTCCTGTAGTCTCTAGGCTGCACAAGCCTGGGATTTTTCGGGCTAGTTTCTAAAGTGTCTCTACGCGATGCCATTTAACACAGTGTTAAACTTGCAAATGCTGGTTTAGTAGCATTTTGGTAGACCTTAGTATATCCTCATATTTGACAATATGCCTGCTGTTTGGTACAGTTCAGTTCAATTGCTTCTTCCTCTTACTTTCTGGATAAACTTCTTTTAACCAAGTCTTGTTTGAACACATTGTAGCTGGCCCTAGGTGCCAATTTTAGGCCCTTAGGACTACTTTAAGGAGATTGGTACTTGAAAGGATGTTCCAAGTCATTCCAGAAATGTACTAGCAAGTTAAGGAGTCATGAAACACGCCTAGCTGGAATAGTGAGTTGGTCTGAAAACATTTCTTTCTGTGTTTTAAGTCAGGGTTCTTCTGATTCCAAGGCATGACAAGTTAGAGAAAAAAAATGTATTTTGCCTCTCTTGAATCACTTAGGGAAAAAAATTTAGGCTGTGTCTTTCAGCACTTGCAAAGGGAAATCGTTGCACCTGACTGTATCTCATAAAGCAGGAATTTGTAGTTTATTTGGCTACTGCTGCTTGAGTCACTGTTCCCTTCTTCAATTGCTTTTTCTGTTATTTGCATTATATTAATGAACACCATGTTCTTACGTTTCTGTATTATAGTTCTGTCTTTTTTCACCTGTGAGAGGATCTTTCATTTACTGATGTAATTTTTAATGTGTGCCATGTGAGTACGTACTGTGGAAAGGTATGGCGTAATCGTTTGGCAATACTTTCTTAGTAGAACAGTCTGAATTTTGCTGCTAGAGCTTTTATTGTTGATGTTATTTTAGTCTTTTGTTGTTGTTGTTTTTGTTTTCTCATTATGCCATATGTCTGTTCCTTGCTAAATCACAAAGTAAGAAAGTGGTTCCTGTAAAAGGCAGTAATGACTTTGAGTATTTTTTAACAGTTTCAGAAAGACCTGTTGGATACGTAGACATGGTATTCGAAAGCATGAAAACAGAATCAGATTTTAAGGTTAATGTATCAAGTCTTCTTTGAAAACAATTTTTCATCTGTTTTCTCACCAGAATAACTTTTTTTTTAGTAAATAACTTATTTTTCAGTACATTCATGCTGAAAAAAGGCGTGCAGATTTTATTAGTCAGATTTGTATTTCCTTTAGAGGGCCTATTGCTTTATCATGCCTCCTGAACTTTCCAAATACCATGTTAAACATTTTTAAAAATGCAGACTTTTATTAATTGATAACTTACAGTGTAATTTGTGGAAATAAAAGCTTGGTCCACTATAGAAATAATCGGTATTACTAAAGTAAACTGATTATATCTGAGCATGAATGTACATACTGTTTTGTGCCCATGATTCTCAGAGTAGCCACACCCATCCACACATTTTTGATATTCAGAGGTGCAGTGGATATTTGCATGGATACTTTAAGAATGAATAAATATCCACCACCAAATAACAGGATCCATATTTCAGAAAATGCATATGTTATTTAGCGCTTTAGCAAAACATCATCAGATGATGTTATCCTGACCTTCACTGCCTGAAGATGTAGTTGCTTTGTGTAGACCTTGCTCTGAAATTGACTTTTATTTTCTTCTATTTTTAAGAAATATTCTAGGTACTCTTAAACAGTTAAAATTCATTTGGAAATATTTACTTGTCAATTCCATTTTGTGGTTTTTGTTTTCTTAGTTTTCTTTCTAGAAGTCCTATGCTATGTCCAGTGCTGTTAATCTAATAGTATTTTCCAACTGTGAGTTTGTGCTTCAATGTGCTGTCTGTGTTTACAATGAAAAATATTATCAGATATTAACATTTATGGAGCCTATAGTTTAAGAGCAGTTGCAGATAGAAAAACATTTTAACATTAGCACCTCTGACCTCTGCCAAATAGAAGTGAGACCACAGAAACACTGGCATACACTAAAAAATGGCTTGATTGCTGGGCACTTTGTCAGACCAGAAAAAAATCCTGTGTCCAAAACCCCCCATTTGGGTATTCTAGGGGTAGGAGGGAATTAATAACAGTTATTCATACCCTCATTTTAAATGAAAGCCCAGCTGGGCATGATTCAGCAAAGTTCTGAACACTTAGCTACCAGTCTACCAGAGAAAACAATCAGGTTGATTTTGAAGGATGATGTCAAGACACAGTTTTCCTATGGCATTACACCAGCTTACCACAGTGCAGTCACAAGCACAGTGCATAAACCTACTGTTTTCTTGAATAAGTCCAGCATTGTGAGAGAAGAAGCCCATTTTCTCAATTTCAGAGTAATTTCATAAATTCTGGAAATACTAATTCATTGCAGTACGTTAGTTTAGAAAATGTCAGAAAATCCAGAATTATTTAGCAGTCATCTTTATCTCGCAAGCATGGTTATTCCTTGTGTACATGCTTCATCAGTTTATAAAACCCATGAGTATGACAGATGCTGAGTGCTTCACAGTATCTCACTCTAAGTACAGTTCTTAAAAACATCTGGAATTCTAAAGTATCAATGTTAATGATGAGTTAATATCCACGTTCAAAAGTGTTTTAGGTGCCAAAAGCTAAATATGCAAGAGAAACTTAGTGAATTGAAAAGCTTAGTTTGCTGATGTGTGGGTTCCCATTCAAACCCTAGTGCTCTGTAAGGCAAAGGGAGAGGTAAGTGCTTAAAGCTGGTTTTCACAGTTTTCTGTGCACTGAAAAGGTAGCTACTGGAGAGAACTGCCTTGGTCAGCCCAGTCTGTGAAACCTACTGAGGTTAAGGAGGGGCTTCCAGATAATATTAGACCATCAGCCCTTTGCCTCTCCTTTATCATTGCAGGCTGAATAGCACGACTTCCCCTAGAATTTACTTTCTCTTCAGGCATCTTTCATTCTTGTCCCAAAAATGCTCATGCATGAGATGTGTAGAGTTATGGCCATTTCCAGTAACAGAAACATATTTGTGGGCATAAACAAACTCGTGGATGTGTAAGCCCTTTGGTACACTTGGTAGTGCTCAGTTCAGGCAGTGGCTTTGAGCAATCCACTGGTGCCTATGTGGCAGATGTATGTGCCTTAAATCCTTTTTAGGCACCTGTACCTGCAGGTTGGAATTAATTTCACCCAACTTGAATATTTACATGGTTAATTTATAAGCCTAAACTGATAACCCTAGAATTCCTTTTTTAGTCAATAAGCAGGGATATGCAGAGGGAAATTACTCTCACTTTGGGAGATAAGTAGGACAAGATGCTCTCTGGAGATGCTTTATTGACTGAAGCGACTGGCTGAGGTTCTGAAGATGAACTTATACACATCAAAAGCTATGAACTACAGGGGGGAACTTAAGTCTCCTTGAAGTCAGTGGGATTTGGATTCTGAAGGTGAAATCTCAATCCAAATCAAAATTGAAGTCTGAAGGAAAAAAGCCTATTGACATCACTGAGGCCAGGCTTTGAGTCTAAGAGCCCAGTGATATGCCTGCAGCACAGACAAAGGTGGAGGTACAGATCACATAAGTGTAACTTTTTCGTTTTACAAGCAGGAGTGTGTTGGCAGCAGCCTGGAACTTACTGTGGGCTGCAAAATGCTTCTGCAAAGCTGGAGTAAATATTAGGTGTTAGTCTGTCCTGAACTCGGTACTGCTTTAGCAAGGCCAACTAACTCAAGGAAATAAATAAATGGCAATCCCTTTACAGCCTGCCCTTCCCACACACTTCTAAGAGTGACAAACTTTCCAATTCCAGGAAGACAGGCAAAAGATAGAGTGTCTCTAGTTTGTATGAGTTTTGTGGTATTTGATTTATCCGTTTAAACAGAGTGCTACAGAACATGTAGATACGTGGGAAGAGAAGCACTGTTTTTTTTTCCAAAGGGTTAGCTTTGTAGGGAATGCAAATCTATGTGCATCGATCGACACCCTGGGTCTCAAAGACCTCAAAGGCTGTAATATGCCTTCTGACAGAAGGTCACAAAGAAGAGATCTTTAAATGCAGTTTAAAAATTGCCTGAAGTCCTGAGACATCTTTGATTTTCCACTGTTCTGAATTTGATGTGGGCGCTTGCACTAATTGCTCTGATCCTCTGTGAAAGGTAACACTCACGTATCCATGTCAATGTTTCTGAATCATTAGCTGACATTGACACTTCTAGGCTTAAGATATTACTAAAATTAGAGACCTTTAACTTTAGCTCAGTCCTTTTATTTTTTTTTGTGAGGACACTGGGATATTTATTCAATAAGTCCCTGCTGGGAGGTTCCTGTGATCTTTGCCCCATTTCTCTCTTCAATGGCAGCTCTGTCTGCAGTCTATGATTGGTGCATGGCTTTCTGCCTCTCTTATTTTGAGTCTTCATGAATATTTACACATTTGCTTGGGATTGTTTCAGGCTTCTTTAGTATCAAATGAATCACTTATTTGGATTCTGGGATCCCAAGAGTGTCCTGGGACGCTCAGTTCTCCTAAGACCTAGAACTACACATTTGCTTTGTAGGCATCTTGAACTCCAGTCTTTTACCCTTCATTCAGAATATGTAGCAGCTATTCTAAGGTATATTGTAGGCTGTCTGGCCTGCCCAGCACTTGTCAGGTGACAATGCCATATGAACAGGTGGAAGCTGCTGCTCATGCATGTGTGTGACAAAGCACCAGGTGAACTAGCAGTATCCCTCTTTAGACTCCCTGTAAAAACTTGAGGATGCTCCAGCAGGAGGATAGGAGAAGCAAATGATAAATTTCACTTCATGTTTCCTGAAGGTAATGGCCTATACAGCAGTCAGTACCATCAGTGCTTATAGGAAGGGATAAATTATGGAAATCTCATCAGATATTTTTTTTTTTTAAAATCTAGATATTGTCTTAATGAAAGTTGCATGTGTAAAAATGTTTAAGTGTAAATTAATTTTCAGGTATTTTTTCCATAAAAGAAGAAGAACAATATTTTTCCCAATTTTAACTTAAATAATGTTTCTGTCTTTACTTGGCCCAGTTTTTAAAATATTCATAGAATCATAGAATGGTTTATATTGGAAAGGACCCTAAAGATCATCTAGTTCCAACCCCACTACCATGGGCAGAGACACCTCCCACCAGACCAGGTTTCTCAAAGCCCCAACCAGTCTGAACTTGAACACTGCCAGGGAGTGGGCAGCCACAACTTCTCTGGGCAACCTGTTCCAGTGTTTTACCACCCTCACAGGAAAGAGTTTTCTCTTAATATCCAATCTAAATCTATCCTCTTTCAGTTTGAAACTGTTTCCCCTTGTCCTATCACTACATGCCCTTGTAAAAGGTCTCTTTCTAGATTTCCTGTAGGCCCTTCAGGTGCTGGAAGGCTGCTATGAGGTCTCCTCAAAGCCTTCTCTTCTCCAGGCTGAAAGAGTTTTTTTTGTTTTGTTTTGTTTTTGTTTGTTTCGGGTTTTTTGGTTTATTTTTTGTAAACTCATAAAAACTGCAGGTTCATTTATTTGCACTAAGAACCCTGAGAACATCAAAGTAGTACTTTGGGAAAAAGAAATACAGGAGAGTGTATCACTTGCAGATCTTCCCTTTCACTTCTATTATTTGAATCCAAAGTTATTGAATCTACAGATCCTCTGTCATCATGATGACAGAGAACCGTTTTCCATCACTTATATTTGACCAAGAGTTTGCAATATTTTCTTTCAGATATGGAATGAACTACATGAGTTTGTCACTGTACGAGTAGATTACTGTAGAGTGCTCTTCTTTATGGCAAGTTATTATAACAATTTGCTGCAGCAATTTACTGTAATGCTATTGTAGCATAACAGGGACAGGGGAGAGGTGTGCAGCTCACTGTGTAGAGCTGTTTGTCCATCAAGCAGCAACAAGGTCTGATAGAGGTGTTACCAAGGGATTATTTCCAAAGTATCTCTTAAGGGAATTGTGACTAAGGATGTGTAGACGCAGAAATACCTGATACCTGTCAGAGTTGCTAAAAATATTCTTGTTATTGTCAGGTTGTACAATAGTTTAATTTCCCATGAAAGTCTGGATGACATATTTGCTACCCAAGTGAATAATGTGACAAATCCTACCAGGGCTAGTAATAAATGAATTTGCCCTTTGGATGGTAATCTTTCATACTAGCTCATATGCCAGTGCTTAAGGCAAACTATTTAAAACACACTTCACCTAGTGTGAATCTGGCAACACATGAGTAAGAAAAATGAATCACAAGCATTTCTTTTTGACATATGACTCTTCTTCACTCATCTAGGAGCGATTTATCAGGCCATGTCATCAGGAATAAGAACAGTTTTATGCAATAGGTAAGTTTTCTAAATAATAATTTGTCAAAATATGATAAAATATTGAATGTGTATATATTGTATATGTATTATTTTTATCTCAATCAATCTCACCTCTGTGTCCAGCAAGATCATAGAAACATAGAATCATAGAATGGTTGGGATTGGAAGGGACCTTAAAGTTATTGAGGTGTTGGAGTGTGTCCAGAGAAGAGCAACAAAGCTGGTGAAGGGACTGAAAAATATGTCTTATGGGGAATGACTGAGGGAGCTGAGGTTGTTTAGTCTGGAGAAGAGGAGGCTCAGGGGGAACCTCATCAATCTCTATAACTACCTAAAAGGAGGTTGTAATGAGTTGGGCATCAGTCTCTTTGCCTGTGCCCATAGTGAAAGGACAAGAGGAAACGGTTCTAAATTGCAGCAGGGGAGATTCAGATTGGACATTAGGGAAGATTTTTTCACTGTAAAGGTGATTGGTGTTGGAATAGGTTGCCCAGCGAGGTGGAAGAGTCACTGTCCCTGGAGGTGTTCAAGATGTGGCGCTGGGTCATATGGTTTAGTGGTGAGATAGGTAATTAATTGGACTAGATGATCTGGAAGGTCTCTTCCAACCTTGATGATTCTATGATTCTATATATATCTGTGTGTTTTTCTAACATGCCTTTACATTTGATTATAGATATATTTGGGATATTAGTTTAATATAAATGAATTTAATAGTTCTTAAAACTGATTATATTTTTTTGCTATTAACTGAACTTCACAGACAAATCAAAGCTAGGTTTTATTATAGTGATGACTTTGTGTGGATTTAAACATCTAGAAGTCAAATGTTTGTTGTCTTCTTGGTAGCAGAAATCAGTTCCTCTTCATTGGAGACCTGAGTCAAATTCTGTCAGCTAAAATTCTGATTGAGGAATTTAGACAATTCTCTATGTCTTGAAAAATGAAATATTGTAATGGAACTGGAGTGTATAATTTGTTAAGTCATTGTGTCAGTCACTAGTAAATGGAATAGGTCGCTCTCAAGAGGCTGTGCAGTGAGCTGTGTCGGTGAGGACCATTGATGGTCTTTATTTATTTAGAAAAGGAGAACTGGCTGAAGAGCAGTTGTACCAAAAAAAGAAAAAAATTGGAAGCATATAGCTGGCAAAGGGAAAAATAGTGATTTTTTTTTTCTGTAATAATTAAAGATTTAATGAAAGCTTGATGAGATTTCCAAAGCCTAAAGCAAATTTGAAAAGTCATTTGGTTGTGAAATTACAGTATCTGTTCTACTGATCTGTTTGGGTAAGTCAGGTGAAATATACAGAGTATTTTTGCTATATGGACTTTTATTTGAATGTAGTATCTTGAGTTTAGCTCATCCTCGATGAAGGGAGGATATTAGAAATTATCACTAAATAGAATATCTTTTGTCTCTTGATGCTAAAAAAAACAGTAGTATGTGGGGGAAGCAAACAAATCTCTGTATATTCTTAGATTTATTTCCCATAGTTCATTTCTTTAACAGTCTTTGTGGTCTTACTTTTGTGGCCTGATTCTTCTTTATTTCCATTATCTCTTTTGTCTTTATCCTCCCTTCATTTTGTTTAAGTCTCTTCTCCACTGCTCTTTCATGCAGCCAGATGTTTCTTCCACAAATTCTTGTTTCCTCAAGTGTTTATTTTACCTACAAAACTCTTATTCTACCTCACACCATTCTTGAAATAAACACAGTCATTCCCTAATAAATGATGCTGCTACAGGTCCTGCGAGGGAGAAATCATCTATACAATACATGCTCACCAGCTGATGTTGTAAGAGCATGAGAATTCATCCATCCCCAAAAGACAGAGAGAAAGATGAAAGGGACTGAGAAAGAAATTTCATTTTCCTAACAAGCTGTCGTTAAGAAATCATTTTAAGACTCTGGCAGTAATTTCCCAGTGGCTGGTTATGTGGAAAGAAAAACAACGGAAGAAATAGTGTTTCATACAGAATACCAAGTAATTCTATGTGACAATGTGAATCAAGCACTTGGGTTGCTAGGAGGGTACAAATTAAAGCTCACTCAGCCATTACGCTGTCTATCTCGATCAAAATGGTCTAGAGAGTCTTTAAGAGGTATACTATTTTACTTTTTTGTTTCCAGTGGAATCAGAGCATGGTTGAAATATAGTCTTGATGTTTCACCAAAGTGCACATGCAAAGTAAGGCTGTATTAGCACTTCCATTTAATACTTCACAAGCTTTGGAACACCTGATTCTTACAAGATTGAAAAGGACATTGAGAGTCTATAGGATATGAACAGTCAGTCTAACTGTCAAACACTGCATAACATCAGACACCATATCACTCATCACTGACTGTTTACAGAATGCAGGTTCCTAATTTCCTATGCTTCTAATTGTCTACAATTAACAATGTGAATATTCCCTTTTCCTTCCTTTACTCTTAACCTTATTTTGCTATGATCATAATAAAAAATGAATTAATTAGAAGCACAGTCTTTGGATGATTGCACATGGCATTTCATATGCAAAATAAATTGCTTTGTCAGTTGTAACATATAGCATTAACCACATCTATTTTAGATATGTATTGCACAGGACAGAATGTACAGAATTACGTTTAAAAATATTTTCCCTGTAAGAAGGTATGTGTCTATGACAGCAAACAGAAAATGCATATACTTTCCAATACACTGTTTTTTCCATCTTGTCTATTACATAAACGTTAGAGTTACTGATTGCTCATTCCATTCCTCTATATTGCTTTATTTTAAAAGAATAAAATTGCTAATGTGACAGGCTTACGGTACCGCAAGACTGCAAAATGATATCTGTGGAACATGGTCCACTACTTTGAAACTGTCTTGAGCTAGACTATTGCCTATCAGCAGAGTACCAAATAACATACTGACTCAGTAAGAAATGCAATCTGTGCTCTTAAATCTTGCTTTGCAGGAAATGATAGAAATGATTATAAAGCAGATTTTCTCAAGTCCTAGTAGAATCCTGGAAACTCTTATTACAAGGAATTCCAGCTTCATAGCTGCTCCAGTTCTGATGCATTATGTTCCAGAGTTTCTATAATTGCTTTTGTGAAAGTGTTAAATATGAAATAACAAAATAGCATGCAACCATATTTATAATGAATAACACTGGCAAAGCAGTCACGAGCATCTGCTGTTTTATAAAAGTACTTGTTGATGTATTTATATTATTTTTTCTATTTTTACCCGTTGAACTGTCTGTAACCAACAGAGTGGAAAATAACTCTCTGAAAGCTTAGATTCAGAAAGAGAATCTGTAAGGTTTCTATAAAATAAAAGAAATTGCAAACAGCATTGCTTAGAAAAAATGTTCTAGATCCTGGAAGATGATGATATTCCTACATTTGTTTCTCAGATACTAAACTTTCTGAGAGAATATCTTTGTTATTTAGATACTCATCCTGTTCCCCGAGTATGTAGCATACCAGATTTACTCAAATATATCACTGTTCCTGACTTAGAATGCAATCTGTTTCTTTAGTTGTCACTATGCTTGGAGCAGCAATCTTCATTTGCACATTTCCTGCATGAAAAAATGGTTTGTTCTTATCTGTTGTTCTTCAATTTCCATTTATATCCGTCATTCTATAATCTATGTAAGAAAATTCTCTAGTAGAATTCTTTGTGGTATTTAAAGATTTTATAGTTGTCAGTTTTAATCTTTTCCATCTCTTCTATTTCATGGAATGAGGAGGTAGCTAATTCTTTTATTCTCATTTCTTCCCTACTAATCAAAGGATTTGTAACCTTGAAGTCTCACAGTGTTCAAACTGAATCTTTTCTTGGTAAAGGTTACAACTAATGTCACTCACAGATGCCTGTCTTTGCTGTCGATATCTTTAACACAGAACCTTAGCTGGATAGGAAAATAGCTAAATTTACTTATAAAACAAAGAACAGTGTCTCTCAAAGTCTTAAAGAAAAAAATGTTGAAATTTCTGGTTAGTTCATTAAACCTGGGCATGTATAGAAAGAACTTTGTCATTCTCTGCCTCCAAAATTACTTTTTGTCCACATTGCACGAGTTGCAGATCAATAACCTTACTCTGAAATGTAAACAGCAGTTTTATATGGTTGTCTAGGCTTGAAACTTCTAGGAAACAATTTATCCTAACTATCTTAATACAGTCAGAGGAATCCCCTTCTAGAATTACCTCTATCCTTTCTGTGGACTAGTGAGAAATAAAGACAAGGTAATCCAGTTACTTAGGTTTTCAGTTGTATAAACTAAGTGGAAATGACTCCTACTCAATGTGTTTCATGGTGAGAGAAGGAAGAAGAAAGAATCACCCTGAGGAATTTAGTCTCTAAATTCTGTTGAAGATGTCGTTGTGTCTGTGATACATGATTATCACAGGTTTTCCTGTGAGCATCAAATGAACTGAGAAAGGTTATTCAATACGAATAAAGTAATTATACAAAGGGCATTGTGTGCTAATAAAAAGAGGTGTTATTCTATATATATAAACATTTTTCTTTTATTCAAGACACTGATAATGAAAAAGAGATTTGCACGTAAGCAAAACCAGCATTTACACCCACATTAAATCTCCCTCATACTTCCACAGCAATGGAAAGGCTATTAGTGCAAATGAGAAACAGGCTGCAAAGACCTTTTCATCTAATGATTGGGAGGTGATTCATACCGTATTGCTACTACTACAATTAACAACGAGAAGTCAGAAGGAACTGTGGGAGCTCAATAGTTTTGTAAATCAGGACATAAGTACTGAGCAGTGGGCACCTGAAAACTGAGGCGAGCTCTTAGATGATGCTCTGAAGTAGCACAGGATATCAATGATTATATGGCATTAGCAGCCCTAATTTCTACCTGTCAGTACTCCTGAGCACCTCTGTAGCAGACTACCCAGCTTTTGAAAAAAAGGCATTGGAAAAATCCTTCTTGATAAATCAGAAACAGTCTGAAAACATAGCAGCCTCTCTGCAATATTTCTTAAAACATCCAAATCCTTGAAAGATTGTATTTTATACATGAGATTTGAAGCACCATCATCCTGTATTTCCTTACATGTTAAGTTGCCTGAAGATTGTGTTGCACTGAACATTTGATCTGGAGCTTTCCATAGCAGGGAGCTTGAAGATTGATAGGTGAAAGAAGCAAAGAAAGACATAACGTGAAGGTTGCATAAGGGAAGAAGATGGGACAGAGGCAGACACATGAGATAAAACCTGGGAAAGAAGTTTTTGTAGAAGGACAGAAGAGATTTCAAGAGAGTTCCCAGAGCCTGGAAAGTCTGTGCCAATGTACTCTTTGGGTGATACTATGTAAGTCACTTGCAGCAAGATTTTCACTCCTCTATCATTAGATACTTGGTCTAGATCCATGCTAGTATCTGCAGGTTACTTCAAAGTCAGCTTGTACCTGTCTTAAGCCCCCATATGTTTACACTTATTTAATTCCTAATGCTCTAAAAAACACTAGTTTACTTCAGAAACCATATTAGACGTATGTGTGCAAATTAACACTGGTATTTCAAATTTAAGATTATTTCAGCCATGATTTTTTGTCATAGCTAGTCATATAGAAAGAAGGGCTTAAAGATTCTGTCATTATTTACTATACCAATTGTTTTCCTCAGACAAGAAGGAGGGAAGGCTACTTTATTGAAATTTTTTCACAATTACACAATTAATGATCTGATCTGCGTCTACTGAAGCAAATGACAATGATGTGAATTGAGGTCATCAGTTCAAGACCATTCCATAAAAGCTATATTCTGTCCTGAGTTTTAAATTGAGGAAGAACACATCTTCCCTTGTTTCTTCCTCACTGAAGAATTCCTGTTCTCCAGAGAAAGACTCATTACACTTAGTTGACTGCCACAGTACTACTTTCTCAGCAAAGCCGCCAGCTCTTTCCTAAACAGAATCAAAGGGATGTATTGCCTATTTCCCCCATCTCTAACCATTGATAGCTCAAATGTTAACCAAGTAGGGTATAGACCGAACCTCTTACTAAAAGGTGGTTCTCTGGTGAGCTCATATATAGCATGATTACTCACTATTGTATTTTACTAGGGTTTGGTTCTGTTGCATAATTTAAAGCATCAGAATTGGAACTTTTGAACTCCTTGCTATAAGTACACCAGAGGTATATGTTCGTGTATAAGGAATACATAGAAAGGTTTCTTTAGCATGTTTTGCAAAAAAAGGCACAGTAGAAAATGGGAGTTAGCCCTAAAGTTCTGCAGAGTTCTCCTCAAAATCAAACTTGAACTTGCAAAGATACAATAGTGTACACAGGCTTTGTGGAATTGTTTTTGAGAATGCATTACACATATTGCATATGAAATAAACATAATGCATAATGACATAAAGTCTGGTATATAAAATAACAAGTTCAAGTCAGTGGTTAACTGCTTGAACACTTCTTTAAATCAAATAACAGATGCTGAATTGCATGGCAAAATATGGCCTACATAAATGTGACTTCCACAAATAAACTTAATATAATCAATGCTATTCCGAGGGCTAACAGATTCATTTAACTTGGCTAGGCTTTAAAGGAGCTGTGATTATAATTTTTTTTTTCAGTTAAATTGAAACATTGAGTTATTTTGTGATTCCTACTCCAATTTGATGAGGTTTGTTCTGTTCAAATTTCAGTGGGATTCTTTTGGAATTATATATGACATCCAAATTAATACTGGAAGAGTTCATCACAATTAATGTCATTACAACAAATGCTAAAAGGATTAATAAGGATTTCCTACTTGTTGTGAAGTGTGGAAGCCCTAGGGACTTTGCCATTGAAGAACACTAGGGTGGCCTCATCTTGTCAGATCTTTTGGATTAGAGATATTAAATAAAAACATCTGTAAACTGCTACAAGATTTACATTCCTCCTTTCTGTTTTAAATGGCATTGCTAACTGTACTGCACTTCAGGGACTCATTTAATTTAGCAGTTGCTTTAGAAAGCATTTAATAAAAAACATTTATCGAATTAATTGTGATATTTCTAATACACTATGCATTTATAAGCTTGTCACCACCTCTAAACTCTTCTCCCAGTTGCCTGGTAGAGGCAAAACTAGAACATTTAATGTATCATTAAAGTGAGAATTCCAGTAGTCCTAATGCTTTGGTCTTGTCATTTAGCACTCTGCAGACATGTCAAGAGTGAAGTTTGCTGCGATTTGATTTATGCTTTCCTTCCAGTTGCCTCTTATAAATGGGGACCAAATATCCAAATATGTCACACTTAATATTGCCTGGTTTTGACATTGCAGCTATTTGAGGTAAAGGCTACTGAATTATAAAACTCATTGAAAGAAACTGCATATAGCTAAGCTTTGTAAGTAGTTATAACCCTTATTTTGGCAAGGCTTCAAAATTACAACCTCATGGTATAAACAATTGTTTAGGAAATACCTAAACCAGAGAGAAAAAAATGTCCTTAAGAGTTTGATGACCTTTCTGAGAGAAAATCTGTAATTTCTTTTTGAATAGAATAATATACTCATTCCTTTTTGTACAAGAGATAAAAAGAATATTAAGCTACACTTTTAAATCATTCCTACGTGATTTGGGAGGACTTCTGTTCAGAAAAACACAGCCTTATTCTGGCAGTTTCCTCTGTGTAGTTTCAAATTCAACGTGGTTGCAAAGAATTCTTTTAGCAGGTAAAGATGATTACCAAGCCTTTCTTTCCAGTGTATAGCCGTGTAGAAAGGAGTACCAGGTGCTTCAGTTTCAGACTGAACCTCATCTTACCTGCCTTTTTTGGGGGATATAATCTAGTTTACTGTTTAAACTCCCTCTGATACATGATATTTATAAGCATTGACTAGATACCCTCTCAGTCTTCTCCAGGCTAAACAGACCCAGGTCTCTCAGCCTTTCCTCATAAAGAAGATGTTCCACTTTCCCATTGTCAGGCACTTCTGTTCTTCATGACCTTTCAAAGACAATAGGGAGTGGAATAACAATAACATCTGCCACCTCCCTTAGAACTCATGGGTGCATCCCATTGGAGCCCATGGATTTGTGAGTGTCCAGTTTGCCTAACCCAATCCTCCTTAACCAAAGGAAAGTCTTCCTTTCCCCAGACCTTTTCTCTTAAACTTCAGGGTCTGGGATTCTTGAGAGATGGACTTAGCAGTAAAGACTAAAGCAAAAAAAACATTCAGTAACTCCACCTTTTCTATATCCTCCATCATCAGGGCCACCACTTCACTCAACAGCAGCCCCACATTTTCCCTAGTCTTCCTTTTGCTACTGATGTACTTGAAGAAGCCCTTCTTGTTGTCCTTGACATCCTTTGCCAGATTTAATTCCAAGCAGACATTAACCTTCCTTGTTGCATCCCTGCATACTCTAACAATGTTCTTATATCCCTTCCAAGTGGCCAGTCCCTTTTTCCACTGTCTGTAAACTTCCTTCTTCCATTTGAGTTTTTCCAGAAGCTCTTTGTTTATCCATGCAGGTTTCCTTCCTCCTTTGCTTGATTTCTCACTCACTGGGATGCATCAGTATTAAGTTTGGAGGAAGGGGTGCTTGAATATTAACCAACTCTCCGATTTCCCTGCCTTTTAGAGCCCTAACCCATGGGATTCCTCTAAGTACATCTTTGAAGAGGCCAGAGTTAGATCTCCTGAAGTCTAGGTTTGTAATCCTACTTATTGCCCTGTTTCTTCCACGTAGGATTCTGAATTCCACCACGTCATGGTCACTGCAGCCAAAGATGCCCCCGACCTTCACATCCCCAGCCAGTCCTTCTTTGTTTGTTAGTACAAGGTCCAGGAGCACAGATCAGGCAGGATATTCTAGGACATTTAGTTGTCCACCCATTTGCAACTGAATCCCATCCTTAAATTTTAGATGCCTACATTGTGATGGTATGAGTCCTACCTCGTCATATTATAAATTTTATGCAAAAAATTATTACTATCAAAACTGTTTTAAACAATTCTTTCATTTCAAGTCTGTGTTTATGTCCTGTTTCAGACAGTGGTACAATGAAAAAAGTAATTTTGCTCAAGAATATTTCCCAAGTCCTGGTTTTATTCATGAGTAACCTTGTTAAGAGCCTTGATACATTATTCCATTAAAAAGCTAGTATTCTGTATGAATATAAAGACCTCATGGGACAAAATTCTTAAATTCCAATATGAAAACAATATGGGTCAAAACAAATTTTTTTTAATTGTTCTGCACTATCAGGAAAAGGGGCTCAATTAACATTTCTGAGTGAAGCTTTCCTGTGCTTCATTTCTGTACTTTTGTTGACCTAGGCCTGGCCATTCCAAGATCTGCACCAAGTTTTATATTTCTAAGTTAAAGCTATAGTAAAAGACATTGGTGTTGCTTTTGCCGTATAGAAATAGCAGCCCGTTGAAGTATCCTAATGTGATATTACAGTTTGTATAGCAGCTTCACACAGGACAGATGTAAATGGTAAATCTAGTGGCCTGAATTCTTCATTCTTCCTAGGAAACTACACTTGAGATGACACAATAAATCCCTTCACATCCCCAGGAGTCAAGAAATGAGAATTATGACATATGAAGAACAAATATGGCCTTTACAGTGTTGTAAATGCACCATAAATTATATGGCTTTTAGTACGAGGTTGTATAAGACTATAAACAGTATTTTATCCTACAGGTGTGAATGATGCCTGACATTTTGTTACCTTACTATTTGTGTGTAAATAAAATAACTTCTAAATAAAATCAGATTTTTAAACTTTGTTCCTGGATTCTATACAGCACAGGGTTCAGCTTCAAAATAAAGAAACATACAACACAGCAGCCCATCTTATTATGGATTTATCAGTGCAAGGATTCACTTAGTTTATGAGTTACAATAAAAGCTGAAAGTCTGCATCAAATGATATATTTGGGCAAGATGAGTAGCAAACTTATTGAGAGGAAGGAGAATAAACTTATAGCTGTGAAACATAAGCGAAATGTTATTCTTGGGAAATGGTGGAAAGATTTCAGAACCAACCCACAGGAACAAAGGGTACAGGACCAATTCAGTTTTTAGGGGATAATGGGAAGTACTAGTTGATTTAGTATCCTCTACATTGGGAATACAACATTAAGAGCTGGTATCTAGGTCATCCATGAAGACACTGGATTCTCTGGACTTGAATAGTAGTAGGCAATACCTCTGCCTATGGAAGAAGAGAAAAGTATGAATAGGTAGGAATATGGTTGGTGGTACAAGATGTTGTAAAGGAAGTGTGACTCAGATGCCACAAAAGGTTATTCAACCCTGATTGTGTGAACTTAATTTTTGTTATATGAGCAATATTCCATCTCCAACAAACAGAAATGCCACATTAAATGTTATGTGGAGCCTTATTTTCCAGAACTACAAATCTATTACTGCAACTACCATGCATACAAGTAGTTTATCAATCGTCTAGGTACTGGAGTCATGTACTGAACAGTGCTGAGAACCTGCACAATTAAATTTTGCTTGGTAAATTAAAGGGTATTCTGTTGATGAAGGCAATATTTTTGTTCAGAATGGGTTCATCATATTGCAGCAGCAGTTTTGGCTTGTAGTTTTTTTTTTCTTTTTAATATTCTGAATTAGCTTCACTCTTCAAATCTATGAGCTCTGCTGCTTAGAGGGAAAAACTAGCCTGCCTGGGAGAATAGAAGGATCAGCCTGTTGTTGCTACTGGCAGTAACAGTAGTGTGTACAACAATATAGAAGTGTGTTACTGGCATAATACTGGATAGTATGGCACCCATACCTGTGGATGTACAGTCAGAGACTGGAGACAAGCTCACATTCAGGAACAGTAAAATGAGAGATGGTAGCTTGCAGGGTTGGTGGGAATAAGTTACAACTCTTTTGTGATTGATAAGAAAAGCTTGGTGATATGAAGGTGTAGAAAAAGAAAATACATGGACTGAAAATGTGTGCTTCTAAATAAGGGTACCTTTTCATTTTAGTGGGTGAGCATCTTTCCAGCACAAATGCAGTCTCTGAAAGATAACTTAATAGTGACTTGGTATTTTTCATCTCCTGAGTTGGGTGCCAGGTATTTCTCTAAAGATTCATTTGGTGACTCAGTCCCAAAACAAAGAAACAGCACACCAGCAACATAAATATTAATCCTGTTCAGTGTTCAGCAATTTTGAACAGTGCATACATTCACATCTGCGGTACAAGTTTTGTTTATGGAGATAGGTCATAAAACAGTTATTGAGCTATTAGCACTTGCTCCAAGTTCAGATTAGTTCAAAAAGTTGAATACTGCACTGGGGGACTTTACTCTCCTAAAACACCATTGAGAGCAAAGCAAATGAGGAGGAAGAATATCAGAGGAGAAGACAGTGAATGGCCATAATATTCAGGTTGGAGAGAGGAACAAGAAAGGAACTGAAGCAGAAAATTAAATGGTCTGATACTGACTTTGAATAATAGCTATGGGTCACTCTGAATCTTACTGTACTGGAAATACACACATACTAATGCTCCCCAGCTATGATCAATTTTGTTGAGGTGCTAGACATATTCTCTGTTTGTTTCTCTCCCTTTTCTTATATGAATATACATCTATAGGTTAGTAAGGAACATCTAACCACTTAAGACTATTCCATAGTAAAATCCCCTTTTAAATCTTTTGGAAAATTTGGGTATTTCCTTCTTCTTTCATTAACTCCTCCTAAAAAGTTGGTCCTCCTGTGAGTCCTTCACTCATCAGAATCTAATTATTATTGCCTTCCATTCAGGTTTGTCTGCCTGGGTCTAGCTATCAGAGGTGGCCTCATGGGAAATCAGACTTGCTGAGGTATTTATTAGCACCGCCAGTTGCCTCTCTGGTGGGAGGCATTTTTTTCTGCTTTCATTAACTATTTTTCTCTTTTACTGCTGACCACTCTTTCAAACCCACAATCATTGTATTCCCACAGTGAGCTGAGGCAGAAAAACACCCAAGTCATGGATTTTGAATTGTAAAAATTATAGTTGGAAAAGATCAATTAGGTTATCCTACTAGCACTGCAAGATTTTATCCCACACTATAGTTTTCTACCATTTTATTCAGTCTAATTTTGAACCTCAAGGGATGGGGATTCTGCACTTCCTCTAGATGACTTTTCAACAGTTTAATATAGCTTACTCTCAATAAGACGATTTATTATTTTTTTTATCATCTACATATTCCACTGCATAATGCATTTCCATGACCCTTAAGTAACATTATTTTGTAAATATTTGAAATCAAATATTCTTCCTTGATGGTATCTTGACTGTATATGGAGTTTGTTGTTCAGCATAGATAACAGACATCTCTTATGGAGCACACAAAACTTTTAGCCTTTTTCTATTCTTTCACACATGTACCCATTGAAGGGATACTGAGAAATGATTTTTCTAAGGGATTTCCTATTAAACAACTCTTAGAAAGAAAATGTAAGGATTCTTGAATCTAGACAGTCACATCTAGAAAGAAAACAAAAAATTATATTATTTCTGGCTATTATGACCTTTCCTAGAGAAAACAAGCTCAATATATTCAGCAGTTTCTTTATCTTTTTCCTCACCATTTATTGTTATCATCTCATCTGCTGTGTCCCTGATCTGTCCTTGACAAAGTCACAAGTTATGTTTCTTTGTCAAACCTATAGTTCTTCTTCACCGTCTATCCTTTTCCATCATTCACTCTTGCTGTCAGTGTTTTCTAGTCTAGAGTATTATTCACATCAGCTTTGGCCCTGTAGTATTTGAAGTCTTTTGTTACAGCTCTGTTACTGCTAGAAGTTACACCTTCTCCCTTCCCATATTTCACTGTAGTCCTTAAAATTTTCTGTTCTATACCTAACAAAATTACATAGATTTAGCTACTGACAATGTTTTTCTGACTCTGCTCCTACTCCTTATTTAGTGTCCTCCATGTGAACTTTCAGTTCTTCTCCATGTCACAAACCACCTTTTTTTTCTTTTTTTTTTAATTTCCTGTTCTCTAATGCTATTGATCAGTGCTGTGTTTTTTTTCTCACATAATGACCTTGAACTATTCTGTTCTGTCTTTATTTTCACTAGCAAAGGCCCATGTCCCAATGGAGTCTTCACTCAGTCACTGAAGGTATAGCTCCTCCAGGCTCCTAGAGTTCTATTAATTTTGTTCCCAAGGCTTCTACAGTATCTATACACCTTGCCTTAGAGAACATTTCTCATCTACATGAAATAATATTAAACTTCTTGTTGTGCTGCTCCCAGGTTTTGCCTGTACACCAATGCATGCAGTATGGGGAAAGGGGTTATGATGTGGTAGCTGTTACTGAGACATGGTGGGACAGCTCACATGACTGGAATGTGGTCATGGATGGCTATTTCCTTTTTGTGAAAGAGAGGTCAACAAGGTGATGTGGTGGAGTGGCTCTTTATGTGAGAGAGCAACTAGAATATATTGAGTTCTCTCCTGGGGCAGATGATGAGCAAGTTGAGAGTTTGTGGGTACGAATTAAGGGGCAGGCTAGCATGGATGATACTGTTGTGGGTGTCTATTACAGACCACCTGAACATGATGAAGAAGTTGATGGTCCTCATGGGGGATTTTAACTTCCCAGACATTTGCTGGAAGGCCCACTCAGCCAGCCATTCTCAGTCCAGAAGGTTCCCCCAATGCATTGATGATAATTTCTTGATGCAGATGGTGGATAAACCAACTGGGAGAGGAGCGCTGCTGGATCTTACACTCACTAACAAGGAGGGTCTAGTTGAAGCAGTAATGGTCAAGGGCAGCCTTGGCTGCAGTGACCATGAGATAGTGGAGTTCAGGATCTTGTGCGGTAAGAACAGAATATCTAGCAGGACCTCAACCCTGGACTTCACCAGGGCCAGCTTTGTGCCCTTCAAGCACTTGCTAGGGGAGATCCCATGGGACAGGGTACTAGATGGTAAAGGGGCCCAAGATAGTTGTCGAACATTCAATGACCACTTTTTCCAAGTTCAGGATCTGAGCATCCCAATGGTTAGGAAATCAAGAAAGGCAGTCAGGAGACCTGCATGGTTAAATAAGGAAGAAGAGAGTATACAGATCATGGAAGGAGGAGCTAGCCACTTGGGAGAAATATAAGACTGTTGTCAGAGGATATAGGGTGGCAACTAGAAAAGCTAAGGCCTCCTTGGACTTAAACCTTGCAAGTGAGATCAAGGACAACAAAAAGGGCTTCTTTAGATATATTACAGGCAAAACTAACACCAGAGGCAATGTAGGCCTACACCTAAAATAGGTAGGTGCACAGGTGAAGAGGATACAAAGAAGGCAGAGCTACTGAATGCTGCCTTTGTCTCTGTCTTCACTGCTGCAGACTGTCCTCAGGAGCCCCAGACCCCTGAAATTATAGGGGAAGTCAGGCTAGAGGAGGAGTTTGCTTTGGTTGATGAGGACTGGGTTAGGGATCAATTAAGCAATCTGGACATCCACAAATCCCTGGGACCTGATGGAATGCACTCGTGGGTGCTGAGAGAACTGGCAGAAGTCATTGCTAGGCCACTCTTCATCATCTTTGGTAAGTCATGGGCAACAGGAGAGGTGCCTGAGGACGGGAGGAAAGCAAATGTCACTCCAGTCTACAAGAAGGGCAAGAAGGAGGACCCCGGTAATTATAGACCGGTCAGCCTCACCTCCATCCCTGGAAAGGTGATGGAACAACTAATCCTCAGCTTTGTCTTCAGGCATGTCAAGGATAAGAGGCTCATTAGTAACAGTCAACATGGTTTTACCAAAGGGAAGTCATGTTTGACTGACCTAATAGCCTTCTATGAGGTTACAACTAGGTGGATAGATGATGGCAGAGCAGTAGATGTGGTTTATCTTGATTTCAGTAAGGCATTTGACACTGTCTCACAGAGCATCCTTGCAGCTAAACTGAGGAAGTGCGGTCTGGAGGGTCAGGTAGTGAGGTGGATTGTGAACTGGTTGAAAGGAAGAAGTCAGAGGGTTGTGGTCACTGGGATGGAATCTAGTTGAAGGGCTGTGACTAGTGGAGTCCCTCAGGGGTTGGTCCTGGGACCGGTGTTGTTCAATATCTCCATCAACGACCTGGATGAAGGAACAGAGTGTACCCTCAGCAAGTTTGCTGATGACACAAAGCTGGGAGGGGTGGCTGACACACCAGAGAGTTGTGCTGCCATTCGGTGAGACCTGGACAGGCTGGAGAGTTGGGCAGGGGGTGGGCAACTTAATGAAATACAACAAGGGCAGGTGTGGAGTTTTGCATCTGGGAAAGAACAAACCCATGGATCATTATAGGTTGAGGTCTGACCTGCTGGAGAGCAGAGAAGGGGAAAGGGACGTGGGGGTCCTGGTGGACAGGATGACCACGAACCAGCAATGTGCCTGTGTGGCCAAGAAGGCCAATGGCATGCTGGGGTGCATTAGAAGGGGTGTGGTTGGTAGGTCGAGAGAGGTTCTCCTCCCCCTCTATTCTGCCTTGGTAAGGCCGCATCTAGAGTCCTGTGTCCAGTTCTGGGCCCCACAGTTCAAGAAGGACAGGGGACTGCTTGAAAGAGCCCACAAAGGTGATGAAGGGAGTTGAACATCTCCCTTATGAGGAGAGGTTGAGGAAGCTGGGTCTCTTAAGCTTGGAGAAGAGGAGACTGAAGGGTGACCTCATTAATGTTTATAAATATGTATAGGGGGAGTGTCAGGAGGATGGAGACAGGCTCTTCTCAGTGATGTCCAGTGATAGGACAAGGGGGAATGGGTGCAAGCTGGAACATAGGAGGTTCCGGATGAATGTAAGGAAGAACTTTTTCACTGTAAGAGTGACAGCACTGGAACAGGCTGCCCAGAGAGGCTGTGGAGTCTCCTTCTCTGGAAGTGTTCAAAACCTGACTGGATGCATTCCTGTGTGACCTGGTCTAAGTTGTCCTGCTCTGGCGGGGGGGGTTTGACTAGATGCTATTTCCAGGTCCCTTCCAACTCCTAACATTCTGTGATTCTGTGATGTCCTGCCCAAAGCCCATCATGTTCTCCTTTGTTTAAGCAGTGTTTTACTTAATCTTTCCTAAGCAATAAGTCATGCCAAGTATCATATTTATAACTGGATGCAGTTCACAAACACAGGCATAGGTGTGTTCATATATACATTATCGGGACATCAACAAGGGTGATGTTCAAGGATGAACAGAAGAACCTGAAAAGAGTTTCTTAAGGATAACAATTAGACAGGTAGAAGCTATTCAGAAACAAACCCTTCGAATCTAAGAATATATATGAATGAAGGGGAATAAGAAAATACTTTATTCTTGCAAAATGCTACTAATTTGCATGTAATTATGTTTAAAACATAAAAAAGGCTTTTGATACCTGTTTCTAATTTAAAGCCCTACAAAGAATGATTGCTTACTTTACCTCTTGTATGGATATCTCAAAAGCAAAAGCAGGTCTGAACTTGTTAAATCAAGCAAACCATTCAGAAATTTCATATGTTCTGCTAATGAGTTTGACTGAAATATGCTTAAGAGTTTAATTAAATCAGTACTCTGATTTGTTTTCATATAAAATACAATCATTTTTACATTTCTCTCAAAAAAAACTAAACTAGTCAAATCAATCCAAAGAAATTAAAGAGAGACATTGTCCCTTGTTTCCATATTTTCTAGGCAACAATATTTGCCTTTAAAATACTTTTCTTCAGAGAAAGAAATGGTTTTAATCAAAAACACTTTCAGCTATGTTTAAACCAGATATCTGCCTATCTAGAGGAATCAGAAAGAACTTCGTACTGAATTTAATGTCATGCTAACACTCTTACAGTTTATGTTACTTAAATATTATTCTCAGAAATGTTATCTTTTAATTTTATTTTTTTTTATTCCAGTGGGACAGATAAGGAGCTGGAAAGAATGCAAATGAGAATGGCTTCAGAGACCAGCATGCTTTCTCATTTGTCACTGTCAAAATCCATCAGTAGTATGATATCATGAGAGGGAACTGCTGAAAATCTAAGAATTTTACTGGAATATTTAAGAGTGATATTGAATTGAGATTTGGAGCAATACCCCTAAAAAAACCCAATGCTTACTTTGTTATTTGCTGTGAAGCAAGAAAATGTAGACAGGAAGCCATGATTTATCTTCTTTTTGTCCTCAGGGGCTTTTTCTACTAACCTGCCTGACTTTAAAAATTTCCAGCTTGTTTGATAAAGTTACAAGCTTGTGAACATTTCACTGGGCTGAGGAGTAGGACAGTAGGACTTCCTTTCCACTCTCCTTCCTTTCCTGTGGCAGACAGAGACTGCTGCTTTGTGATTCCCTCCTGTTCCTCAGAGCAAGGGCAGGTTCTCACAGGTTGCAAGGAATCAGTAAAGAGATGATGGAATAAAAAAGGATAGGAAAGGGAAAGAGAAAGGGGAAGAGGAGTTAAGTATCAGCAGTTTTTCAAAGGCAGAGATGATAGTTAACTATCAAACCACCCTCCTCCTCCTCCTTTTTTTTCAACAGCTCAGTCTTGAAGACAAAACCTAATAGTCTTTGAACTAATTCAGTTTCTGTAATTTAGCATGGCTCATCGACTTGTGCCTGTGGGATTTCTGAGTGGTATCTCATCCAAGTCCTAAGGAAATCCTTGAGTATTTAGCTTCAAGATAAGATCAGGTATATTCAGATGGTATGACTGAATCTACCACAGCCCCATGTCTTTTTCCTTTTAAAATAAGTTGTAAGAAGGCTAAAGAATAATGGTGTTTTGAGGACAGAGACCCTTCATTGGCAAGATAAAGAGCTTTTTTCCAGGAGCTCTGGAAAATATTGTGCTTTATAGTTGATTGTTTAAGCAGTAATGTACCCTGGAGACATAGTTGATTAAACGTGATTTTCCTTAAATCATGAAAATGTGAAGATGAGGAAGCAAAAGAAAATGAAATATCCAAGGCCACATCAAGAATCCATGTCAGAATTCAGGACATTTTCACCTTTGCTGTCAAAGTAGTGTCTCAGGTAATTAGTGCTTTTCTAATTCCAGTACTGTAGAATTGCTTGAGTTAATTTTTGTCTTTTAAGAGGTTGTGAAGCAGAGTGATAAATGATCAATATTTTAATCAGATATATGAGATTATGATATTTTGGTCCCAGTATACTATGGAGTGTGATTGTCCTAGAGGTATTAAATTTCTTCAAGCAAAATAGAAGTTATATATTATTATTATTATTAATATTAATTATTTGGACTTCCCAGCAGAACCTATTATTTATGGCAAAATAAATTTGCTTTGTCTTTTTGTCCAATATATTTTTGACACTTTGAAATTTTAAAGACACAAGTAGCAAACAAATTTGCAATTTAGCCTGACTGATCTGCCTCTCCTTAACAATTTTGTGCTACTCTGTATGCCACCAATCTGAACACAATAATAAGGTTCCATAACAAGCAGAACGGCCAACTGCTCACTGTCTTCTTTGCTAAGCTAATGCATTTTATGGCAGCTGGGTAGAGGGGTGGCATTTTCAGAGACACCCTCTTAGATTATCTTCTTCACCAGCACACTAAAAACATTATGCAAATTAACAAAAATTCTGTGCTGCTTGAAAATTTGCATTATGAAATGCATGATCAAATTGGAGTACCTTTTTCCAATATCAAAGGAGGATCAATCAAGGTCAAAATGCTTTAAAAGAACAGGAAAAGTAAAGCATAGAGATGTCTTTGCTGTTATTGATATTGAGGGTGCTTGGTAGCCAGCCAAACAATTCAGTTTCAGTGTCAGTATTTTTCAGCTTGTATAAAGCAATTTGTTGAAGGCATTAAGCTTCATTTATTCAGTTGTAATGGGCATTTCATTGACTGCTGGTCTTCTTGAAAAGTTGATGCAGACCAATTAGAAAATAATCCCTGCCTCTCACAGAGGGCTGAGCTGCCGTGATCAGAACTGGGGGTCTGCACTGTATTGCCCAGCTGAGTGAGAAAACAACCCCATTGCAGTTCAGATTTGGGAGACAGTTGCCACATGTTTGGTCACAGACCCCAGAGGATTTAATTTCTTGTCTGCAAATATTTTGCTTATGCAATCTCAATTCTTTAAATAAATAATGGACACCTAACTGGGAAATCTTTTTATAGGTCCTACTCCACCAAGTGCAATTCAGTTGCCTTCCAGTTCCCTTCCATGGGACCTTTACTTCTTGTGTGCTACAGCTCTTTAGGCTGTTCTCCTCAGGCCTGATCCAAAGCCTGTGGTAACCAATGGAAGCTTCTCTGCTGTTTTCAGTGACTACTGGACTGCACTCGGTTTGTTGTTTTCATTGTTACAATTTATTTCCTTGTAAAATACATTTTAAGGTTAGATTCCCTTCCCTTCCCTTCCCTTCCCTTCCCTACCCCCTTCTTGCTCCCTTTTCCCCCTCCTTGCCCTCTTTTTTCTTTATACCGCAGACATTATCTTTCAGTTATTAACTCAGTCTTTTCTCATTTTTCCAGCAAAGGCTCACAAGGTATCTGTTCTCACAAGGTATTAACACAGCTCAACACCAGCAGGATGAAATGAACACCACCAAGATTAAATTAACTCAGTAACTCCTGTGTCAATAGATACTTATTCTTCCAGAGCTTTTTTTTAACTCTCATTGGAGTTAAATGGAACATTTTGTATTGATTGCATAAGCTGCTGAACATCTAAATTAAATGTTTCTTATGGCCTTTGCTATAACTGATTTCTTCTTTTACCTTTGCTCATTATTTTTTTAGTATGTTCATTAATCAGCATTCATTATTTATATTCACTGTGTGAAGCTGCTGTTTATAGTTCCTTTCAACAGAACATCCTCTCAATTTGAGACTTTTATTTTTGAGACTTTATCTGCCAGGTTTAAACTAGCAATGGAGACTATTATTCATTTTCACTTTGAATATAATCTCATTTCATATTATAAATTTACAATATTTTCTGCATTTCAGCAATGATTATTATACTAATGTGTTATGTTTGCAGTCCTGTTAGCATTGTCTCTTTAAAAGGAAAACATTCTTTCTTTTTTTTTCTTGAAGAAAAATTGTCCATTGCTAAACCATTTGTAAGTGTCTCTAGAGGTACTCAATAGAAGACTGGCAGGATTTGTATTATTTGAGGATATTTCTATTTTTCTGAGGAGGCCTAAGTGAGCTGTCATTGATATGAATCATTGCTATGTTCATAATATTAAACTCCATGTTTAATGGATGTTGCCAAAGTGGAAGAAAGGATGATGCCAAAGGAAATGGACAGTTCTTTGTGAAGGATCTTGAAATGAGAGGCATCTGCTCAAGATGCGAGGCAGATAGCTATGGCTGGTAGGGATAGAAAACACTGAGGGTTATCAGTATCAAATTGCAAAATCAATATCCTCTTACACCTCCTTCATGGGAATGACACCAAGTGGTTCTTGATTTCTTAGCATCGTTTAAATATCACTAGGTTGAAATGCCATGGGAGGCACATGATAGATGAAGACTGTACTGAACAGAGGCAGGGCTTGTGTTTAGTTACCTTGGTGACAGCAATAGACCTATCCTTCTGTAAATGAGGAGAATGGAAAAGACAAAAAGAAGTGGGAAAGCTGAGGAAAGGAAATGTTGGATAGGGCTACTCAAGGCCGTCTATGTGCATAGACAAAGTACACATTTGTTTAGGGAATTCAACAGATGGAGACAGCAAAGCTGTCATCATCACACGAAGCAGCGATCAGTGAGCAGGGGC
>VZRW01012148.1:0-26969 GCA_013398125.1 Aegotheles bennettii
TAGAAAGCTTCATCAACTCCTTAGTAACATTAAAAGTTACTAATTTCAATAACTGTTTTCATTTCCATATTATCAATTTTTTCCATCTTCTTTTAACGAGCAACTTCTGCACATACAATATGGATGGTAGACATAATTTCCCCATGCATCTCCATGATTTTTAGAACCTCCTAGATGTATTCATCATTCCTTATTTAATTCTACATGTCTCAAGTTCTGATGAATGTTTCCTCCTTCAGACCTGGATGGATCTTACACAACTAACATAGAGAGGAAGACCTCAGTTGAGAGAAATATTATTTGTCTAAATAGGTCTGCAAGCTCTTGAAGCCTGGAAGGCTGTATTATGGGAAAAGTTCTATGTTGTCATCCATGTTCTCCCTCTAAAGAAAGCTGGCAATGCGCAGTTTGTTTCAAATCATGTCAAAACCATTTTCAGTGCAGGAAGTTGCTCAGTACTGATCCTGATGATAAAAGTAATGCCATGTGAAGTAGATCTCATTGTGACTTAGGCTAGCAAGAAACATTAGCCTTGTTCTCTATAAAACTGGATGTTGGAGAAATAGTACCTCTTCCATATTTCCAAATGCTATTGCAGCTTTGGGAATTATCCAAAGGCAGAACCAATGTTTCTAGCAGACTAGAGTAGCAGAAATCTTATGTCCCCTGTATCAGTGTCATTATTTTATTTTTTTAAATTTAATTTACTTATATTGTTTTAATTCATTTTCAGCCTAGAATATGGCTGTTTTGTTTTTCTTTCTATGTTAAGGCTGAATTAAACAAATAGCAACTTTTCTGGCATAAGTAATAAAATAAAATAAAAAATATTCTATAGGAAGAAAATATTTTTAAATTTCCCTAATCACTGCAATGTATTATTCCCATCAAATGTGAATGGTGTTTCTAGTCATTCAATTTAAGAAATTTTGTTGTCAGGTCATTAATATGAGAGTGAGTATACGCAATTGAAGTAAAGGATCTGCATTTTATTGGTCTAGTCATTCTTCTGACAGTGTATTTCTTTTGCTTTACTTCTGAGACTGCCCGGTGTATTGCATGGTAGAGAAGAACAGCACATTAATAGCTGTTGCTTATCTCTTCCCCGTATGTATGAAGTACAAGTCTATCAGAGGTAAAGTGTAAAGTGGGACCTGTACTATTCAATATTTCCATCAATGACCTGGATGAGGGTACAGAATGTACCCTCAGCAAGTTTGCTGATGACACAAAACTGGGAGTGGTGGCTGACACACCAGAGGGTTGTGCTGCCATGCAGTGAGACTTGGACAGGCTGGAGAGTTGGGTGGGGAGAAACTTAATGAAATACAACAAGGGCAAGTGTGGAGTCTTGCATCTGGGAAAGATCAACCCCTTGTATCAGTATAGGTTGGGGTCTGACCTGCTGGAGAGCAGAGAAGGGGAAAGGGACCTGGGGGTCCTGGTGGAGAGAAGGACGGCCATGAGCCAGCAATGTGCCCTTGTGGCCAAGAAGGCCAATGGCATCCTGGGGTGTATTAGAAGGGGTGTGGTTAGTAAATCGAGAGAGGTTCTCCTCACCCTCTATTCTGCCTTGGTGAGGCTGCATCTAGAGTCCTGTGTCCAGTTCTGGGCCCCTCAGTTCAAGAAGGACAGGGAACTGCTTGAAAGAGTCCAGCACAGAGCCACAAAGATGGTTAAGGGAGTGGAACATCTCCCTTATGAGGAGAGCTGGGTCTCTTTAGCTTGGAGGAGACTGAGGGGTGACTTCACTAATGTTTATAAATATGTAAAGGGTGAGTGTCAGGAGGATGGAGACAGGCTCTTCTCAGTGATGTCCAGTGATAGGACAGAGGGGAACGGATGCAAGTTGGAACATAGGAGGTTCTGGGTGAACATAAGGAAGAACTTTTTCACTACAAGAGTGACAGAGCACTGGAACAGGCTGCCCAGAGAGGTTGTGGAGTCTCCTTC
Organism: Aegotheles bennettii; assembly: GCA_013398125.1. Lineage (NCBI taxonomy): Eukaryota > Metazoa > Chordata > Aves > Caprimulgiformes > Aegothelidae > Aegotheles > Aegotheles bennettii. Next base: position 1,954 of record VZRW01012148.1, read on the forward strand.
TCTGGANTGTGATTCTGTGATTCTCTGACAGTGGATCATGAAAAGTACTTGCACTATGACTGTTACCTATATAACACAGAGACTATATTATTTAGTATAAACTGTTATAAACAATGTTGAACATCACTAGAGATAATCAAGCTAGTGTTGAGTAAGTCAGTCTTGGATTTAGAAGCAGCATGACTATGTTTATACACTACAACTGTATTTGCACAGTCCTTCATCTAACTACTCTTGTTGAGAATCAAGTCTCATTTTGTTTTGAGGACGTGTGTATAAGCAGGTATTTATTTCATGAAGTTAGTACAGAGAACACCTTACCTGTCACAGAATACGCTCTAAGCAAACAACAAAAAAGATAAAAAGTAAAGTACCTACAGGTCTAAGATGACATGGCAAAAGAAGCTTTTATTAGAGAAGCAAGAGAGATAAGGGTCAATAACCTAAATATTGTACATTTGTAATAAAGTATATGAAGAAATTTGAAGAAAATCATGTACAATTCTCTCTTTCAAAAATAATGTACAGGTGAAAGCAATATTCTTATGATCATGGACACCCAAACCTAGATGATAATGCCGAAGAGGTAAGACGTTCTCAGGTTTACATTAATGATAGATTTGTGTTGTATAATTTACCAGTGTTTTGTCCTCCTACTGTTACTTTTGGTGTTCTAATCCTAAATTCACCTTCAAAATAGTTTGATTTGTTTTTAAAACCAGCAGTGAAGGATGTATTTTCTTCTTTTCCTCTACAAGCATAACTCTGTAAAGAGATACTGGCCTGAAGCCCAGAAGTAACACTACAGCCCTAGACTAATAAATCATTATTAATCAGATTGTTTCTATTACTCTAGTAATGTTAATTTCCTTTTAATATCTTTGTATCCAGAGAACTCACAGTAATTTCTTTCAGCACTCAGATTTTACCAATTTCATCTGCTGAATTCAAAAGATAAATATGCCAAGGGGAACCCACATATGCAAAATTTGATCAAAAATTGTTTCAATAAATTATTGTTTGATCAACTTTACACTTTGGTATTTAAAGTGATAGAACTTTGTTTGCAAAACATAATTTTGAAAGAAAATCTAAAATTACACAAAAAATTATTTTGTTTCATAGATGTTTATCCAATAAATAGTCTCTTGTAATCATAATTACTCTGTGTTTTTCATGACATTGACCAACCTGAGTTCCACTGATACTGAAAACACCTTTGGATATCGTATCCTCTCAGATCCTTTTCTCTGTTTCTGTTTGTGTACTCACATACTCAAAATATTTATTGAAATTTTTGTATTCAAAATATGTATAATGTAGTCCTTTCTACAGTAAAATAAATTACCAAGACAACAAAAGGGTATATGAAATAATTGAAGAGTTTATATCCTAAAATAAATCAGAATATTTTAAGAATAAAGTAATGAATTCATTTCATTATTTCTTGCAATGAGAACACCAATCTGAACATTAGGAAGTTCAGAATGTAATGCATCATGGACTTCCATATAGAGAGCAGAAAAGCAATTCTAATAAATAGGCAGATCATATAAAAATGATTTGTATCAATATCTATCAGTCTGAACCCTGACAATACTGCATCCACTGTTTCCCACAAAGTAGGCAATAATGAAAAAGTGTCTCTTATATTTATGCATTAATTTCAGGACTGATTGCACCTAACCACATTGAATCTGTCCACATCCTTTTCAAGCATGGCAACTAATGATCACAATTCCTGACATGTAAATCAGTGCTTCAACATCCAGTTGGAAATTGTCAACTCTGCAAACTACAAATCTATGTTCTGTCAATATTACAAATGGATAAGTAAGCAGGTGCCATTTCAGAACTCCTCTCATACTGCTTTAAGTTGTGCTTAGCTATTTTGTCAAATAAAGCTAAAAAATGTGTTTGACCGAGCTAAAAAAGTGTTTACCTGCATTTTCTTTTTAATATTTGTTATTACATTTGTTCATGACTGGGTTTGTATCCTATCTCCATTAAATCCAATGTTCTAATCATGATCTAGCACACAAGCTGTGTAGACATTTTCCTTTGAAAAATACCAATTCAGTCCTACTTGTACTTTTCTGCATGACTTAACTTTAAGGTTTAATGTCCCGAACTAAAATACTGTGAAAATAACAGGGATGTTTTCTGTGTTATCTCATCAGTTAAGAAACACATACACAGGGGATATCTTTTTGATCTTATTCAGATCAAACTTAATAATTTTCATACTTATTTCTCTCACCTCCTTCATTACTGACTTAATTCCAAAAACAATGAAGAGCTTGGAGTGGGGAAATAAAAAAAAAACAAATGGAAAAAAGTATGCATTAGAAAAAAATGTGTGGGAGAAAAATTACATTCACAGCATAAATTGCATAGTATTATTCATGCCAAATAAGGGACATTGCAGACAATCTAGAAAAGGTCAATGATGATTTACTTACTAGAGTAAAAATATACTTGACAACAGAATGCTAGCTTTTCTGAATAAATACACATTAAAAAAGTTAGAGAAAGAGAATTAATGCTGTCAAATTAAGCAAGAAGAGTACTTACAAACTAGGAATGACAAAGAGATAATCGTGCTGACATGAAAACGTGCATAAAATAGCATCTACTGTAAAAAAAGTGTAAAGAGTTTTGTTTGTAATGAATATTTTGACAGATATGTCATATGGGTTTCACCTCTCCTTCAAATTTCCATTTTATTAATCCAAAAGAACAAATGCAATTGAGGCATTTTTGGTAGCATAGTAAATGCATGTATATGTGCATAAATATTTCAAGATATACATATGCTTTCAGAGTTTTACTGATGGTTAGAGAGTATGTGGTCTGGTCTTTTGAGTTTTTCCTGATTTGTTTAATTTGTTAATCTCCTACCTCTGGTTTTAAGATATCTCCCATAGGAAACTTCCATTGGATTTCTATTTCTAAAAGACGTGGGATATTCTTTAGCTACTTAAAAGATGTTGATCTAAGCCTCATAACCACAGTGTGAACAAATGTCCTTTTCAGGTCATGAATTTTTCATGCAGAGAAGAGAGGTCTGTAAATATTTTTATTGTTTTTTTTCCAGATGGAAAGATGTGTTCTTATTTCTATGTATTTTAATTTCTGATATGATATGATTTGCTTCATATTGTATCAATGGCAACCCATTGCAAAAATTGTGTTTAATAAACAGAACTTAACACCAATCCATTTATCCATATATATGTATATCTGTGTGTGTGTATCTACATATATGCAATCCACTGTCTGGCCATTTAAAGTCTGTGGTGAGTTGATCCCAACCAGCACTCACCCTTGCCTCTTGCTCACTCTCATCTCCTGCAGGATGGGGACAAAATTAAAGGTAGGCAAGAAGGCTTGTGGATCAAGATAATGGCAGTTTAATAAGGAAAGCAAAAGCTGAGCAAGAAACCAAAGCAGAAAAAGGAATTCTTTCAGTGTTTCTCATCAAGAGACAGATGTCCAGCTATCTCTTGGGAAGCAGGGCTTCAACATGCATAACAGTTGCTTGGGGAGGCAAAGACCACAACCACAAACTTCCCTTCTTCCTACTCCTTTCCTTGAGCTTTATATTGCTGAGCACATAGTATAAAATATCCCTTTGGTCAGTTTGTGTGAGCTGTCTCAACTATGTCCCCTACCAACCTCTTCCCCATTCCTAGCCTGCTTATTTTGATGGTGCTTGAAGTGGAGAGATGTTAGGCAAACACTGCTCAGCAATAGATAAAGAATTGGTGTGTTATCAACACTCTGTTAGCCACAAATGCAAAGCACAGAACGATACGGGCTGCTATGAAGAAAGCTAATTCCATTCCAGCCAGACCCTGCTCAAATTCTCATTTGATACAGTGTGGAAAGAGGCAAATTTTATACGGTCTCCTTCTTTCAAATCATTACCATTTTTCACAAAAAGAAAATTATGAGACTAGACCAAGAGTAAACCTAAAGATAATACTACACCAAGAAAAAGTTGCAACCTCTAGTCATTTTTTTAAAGTAAACTTTGATTGGTAATGTAAACCAGAAAAGAACCAGAGACTACAGGAAGAGAAAAGGTTGGTCAGGGTAGTGGGACAACCTGATGAGGTCTTACTCTCTTAATGAGACAGTAAGAACTAAGAATTTAAGAACTGCTATCTAGCTAGCAGATGGAAACAATAGAACTAGAACTACTTAAATGCATATATGTATATATGTACTTTGCAGTATTATACTTAATTTCTGCTGCTAATACAAACTTGTTTTATATATGGAGAACTTATTAGTCTTTAACAATACCATGATCTTGTTGACCATGTTGAAAATTGGGTGGACATTGCATGTTCATATAAAAAGGTGCACAGAGGTGTTTTCAGTAAACCTTCACTACTAATTTTGGGACATTTTTTTTACATTACCTGAAGTAGTACTGTCATGTTTGTCTTTAATTATGTAATCTTTCAAATATATTTCCATATAATTTAAATGAAACACATTGCTCTGTGACTCTGAGAAGACTGCTGAATAGCTGGAGCAATTGACATTGTGACAACTATCTAAGAATTATCACTATATAGTAGAGCATAAAACTCTGGAATCACTTCTAGAATCATATGGATTCACACTTGTAAAATCTTAGTCTTGTGATGACGGAATAGGTTTTTTTGCACACCCTAACGCTCAAGCAGGTAAGACAAGACAAGAACTGAGCTTTCCAAACAAATGAGAGATTCGTTGTCTTCTATCAAGTGTGTCTTACTATATTACAAAGCTCTTGTAATTCTGTCACTTATTGTCCAGCCCCACAGCTTAGTGGACAGTTAGAACAGAATAAACAATAACAACAACAGAAGTAGTTTGAGCAGTACAGGGAAATGATGAGAAGAGCACTCATTAAGATTACATTACAGTTTTTATGCATGTTTTGAGGGAAAGAATAATAAATGAGTCCAGCCACCCATCAAGGCATTTTTTAACAGACTGGATATTAGTCAATATCTAAACAAAGTTGATTTTATCACTATTTGTAAGAATAAATATGTTGCAAGATAATAAAAGGATTAAAAAATACAGACTGAGTATAAAATCTTTAAAAACAAAAGAATAACTAATATGATAATATCTGAATGTTGTTGAAAGGTTATCTGATGGGTAAAACATATTTGCAGACTGTTTCTGTAATTAGGTTTAGCGATTCTAAACATCTTTTTCTTTAATAATGAGCATTTAGTCACAGGAAAATATAAAATAAATTTTGAAAAAAAAACCCTGGGATTTTGTAAATATGAATAAAGTAAATTACTCTATCATGGTTCCTTGTTTTCTGGAATACTCAAATATCAAAATCTGAAACAGAGCAAATAGCTCACCTATTTCCTGTGAAAGTAATTAAAGATAAATAGAAAATAGGCTCTATAACTGTCACACAAATGAAAGAGTGGAAACAAGTTTTCCAATAACAGAAAGAAGAAATAAGCTTTTCTATTATTAGAATTATGTCAAAGATACATAGTACTTTCTTCTAATGGGAAAAAGTCAACATCAGCAGCAAACTTGTTCCGCTCACTTAAAATGTAGTCCAAAAGCTATGTAGAAACTTCGCTGTAGTGACACTTGCAAGGCCTCTGGAAATTTTTGTATGTCGTATGGTCCCCAGTGCCCTTATTTCGGTTACGGGAATGAAGTATAGAAGCAGTTGATTCATTGTCACGAAGAAACCTACAACTGAGAATTCTAGTGCTAAGTAAAGAAGAGGAGATAAAATTTATATGTGCACAGCAGGAAGTTGAGCTTGAGAAGAGAAGAAAAGAACAAAGGTTATGTTAATGTGCCGAAATTCCAGCATCTCTGCTTACTACAAAAACCAGACATCTCTTCCCTTACTTACAGAGATGTTGCAGGTGGTGAAACAGTATTTTTTTTTGCACAGATGCGAGACATCAGCCTAACAACCAAACTTTCTTGAACAGAAACAGAGAATTCATAACATGAATTTTTAGGTTCATCAGCATTACAGAAAAAACAATGTCTCTAGTGTAGCACTGGGGGATACTCTGTTAAGTTTTAAATCAAATTGTTTGGGTTCCAGTCACATTATGGTTGTTGAAATACAAAGTACAGTGTAAAAGCTTTCCCTCACACACCTTTTTTTTTTTTGTTGGAGGGGAGAGTATGATTTACAGCTGCTACAGAGCTGAAAATGCCCTGCATAGGCTGCAGTTAGATACTGAGTAATCTAGTTAAGATTTAAATCAAGTCTCTATACTGCACTTTGTAGAGGATGACCAGAGGGCTACCTGATTGTTGATTGACAGAGCAGCCCTCCTGGTCATCATGCTCAGGTGCTAATTGTTTGGTAATAATAAAGCTAATGGCCTAACAAGGGGGTGGACCATAAAAGGCAGGGCTTGAGGCACCAGAGGACCTTCAGTGCCTGAGCACTGGGGGAAGGAGCAGGACGTGCTCTGCGAGTTGGAGTTTGAGAAACTACTCAACCTACTATATCAGCAAGAACACCGAGAGCTGAGAAAGGAGGCCGGCTCTGCACTCTCTGCGCACCCAGTGCTCCGGGGCAGCTTACTGCCATCTTGGGGAATATATCATCTAGCTTCGCCTGGATCCCCAACATCTGGTGACCCCAACGTGATCCGGTAAGGAGCATTCGGGATCATAACAAAAGGCGAGGGAAAACTGTCGTTGGCAAAACCTTGAGAAAGGCGTTAGGCTGTTTGTAAAAGACGGGGCTGTTTGAAAAAGGGATTATAAAGACCATACTAAACAACAGCATGGGAAACATGGTGTCTGCTGTTGAAAACCCAATGGAGAATGCAACATCGGCAATGGAAAAACCCCTAGTTGAATGCCTGATGCTAATAGTAAAGATAACTGAAACGGAGATTGAGCAGCAGGAAGTAGAAGAGCTGCTCACCTGGGGACAGGAGAAAGGATTCTTTAAGGTCCCCAAGGGAGTAATCTCACTTTCAGTATGGCATTGGCTTGGGAGTGAGTTGTGGGAGTCGGTAGGGGATGGAAGTGAAGCTGCTTTCAGGCAGGCTCAGACCTGGAAGCAGTGCATGAAAATGCTTAAAACAATTAGCACCTGAGCATGATGACCAGGAGGGCTGCTCTGTCAATCAACAATCAGGTAGCCCTCTGGTCATCCTCTACAGCACTTTAACACTGCTATATCTTCAATTAAGTTGTCAAAAACACAGTGCAGTTCCAGTAGACCTGCTGAAGTAAGGAAGACCAGGAAAAAATTAATGAAAGAAAGACTTGGGGAGAAAAAACTAGATGGAGAAAAGTACAGCACAGTAAACAGAACCAAGAAATTAAATTAATTAAAGGTGTTGAAGAAAGGACAAATTTGCCACTAAATTAATGATATAGTGTAGAACATGATAATATAGTAGTTATCTTTATTAACATCTTGCGAAATATGCAGTAGCTCTTGTTCCTACTGATACAGAAGCAATGAGAAGGCCTTGTCCTTTACCAATTGTTACAGAAAACAATAATTTGTGTAACTGAAGAAATCTTATAACCTTCAGACCTACCCACCATAAAATTCTGAATTTATTTTGAGGCAAGTTTTTTGTCTTGGTAAGCAAAATTGTGAATGGTTCAATAAAATGAAAGGTCCATTTCTATCCCTGATTTCACACTGGCTTTTAATATGGATGTGACTACAATGACAATCAAGATATACATAATATATTCAGAATGGGAACAATAGCTCAGGCTTCTTAACACCTCTCCATGGTACTCTGTCCTGGTACCACACATGCCCTGCCTCAGAAGTTTCATCCTGACACATGAAGTAGAATAATGAGCGGGAGTTCAAACTGGAAAAGTTGGAACCAGTGGAAATCTAAAACGAAATAATCAAATAGTAGAAAACACACAAGTTGTTTTAAAAGAGAAAAATGAGAGAGGAAGATGAATGAGAGAGAAGAAACCATATAAATAATTGAGAAAAAAATACATCATAATTGCTAAGCATTCAATGAAAGTGGATTTTCAACCAAAGAAATCAGAACTTTATATTTTACTAAACAGCTAATCATCCACTACTGTAATATCCTCAAATATTTAGAAAAGTGTCAATAGTAATATGGCACCTTATATGTATTGCAGCAGGGGAGATTCAGAGTGGACATTAGGAAATATTTCTTCACTGTAAGGGTGATTAGATATTGGAATAGGTTGCCCAGGGAGGTGGTGGAATCACCATCCCTCAAGGTGTTCAAGATGTGTCCAGATGTGGCGCTGAGTCATATGGTTCAGTGGTGATGTAGGTAGTTAGTTGGACTGAATGATCTTGAAGGTCTCTTCCAACATCAATGATTCTGTGATTCTGTAATATTACCTCTACTTGAATAGATTTCAGTCAACAGTCAGTTTATTGGTGTATCTAAGGTATGCTATCCTTAGACAAAGCTATACTTGATAAAGCTAGAATAGTTAGATGGTTAGACATATGGTCTTATAACAACAAAAAGACTACAATATAATAGCTGCTGATAGAGCAAGAGTAACACTATATAGCAACAAGGAAATAAGTGAGACTTTTTTATTAGGTATTGTCTTATTCTGTATTAAAACAATATATAAACCAGTGTCCTGTTTTTCACTTTGAAAATTTAGCTCTTCATTTGGCTTTTCTCATTTACAGTATGATTTTTACAACATTGGTTGCAAACAACAAATACTCTACCATATGCACAAATACAGAAATAATGAAGTCTTAATGAAAAGATGTTAAACTTCTGTACAGCAAAAAAAATGTTTATACAATTATTACATATCTGTCAACTAAAATTTGGTTAAATCCAGCAGAAGCTCTGGCAAATACACTCTTACAAGTTTAATATAGGCCACAAGAAAATGGAGCATGCAATTCTCCACATTTTCTAGGGACTTGCCTCCACCTACTTTATAATAAAATGCAAAATTGCTCACTTATAAAACCATGACAATGAGAGAAATTAAAAGAAATTCCATTAGATATAAAAGCCTGCAACAGCAGCTATTTGTTCAGGGGAAACAAAATCAAAAGGATCATCTGATAAACATTGTCTATTTTAGACATATTTAGGTCACAACATATACACAAAGAGGTTTACTGGTAACACCATTGACAGAAAATTACTTATAAGATAAGATGAAATACTAACACTATGAAATTCAGTTCTAGCAATCGTTCTACCAGTTAATCACTGATGTCAGAAAAAAATAATGAACAGACAACTAGCTGAGTAACTAGATCTAATTAGAAACATTTGATAACATAATACTGCTGACTTCTAAATCACTAATGAAACAGTGTTCTCAAAAACATGATAAACAAATTCTGAACCAAGGCCAGTCAAGCTGTGTTAGGTTTCAAGACTTCCAAGCATCTAAAATTAACTTTATGAAGACTTTCAACACATAGTTTTGAAAACTTGACTTCGAGGAGAAAATCTGAATTTTCCTCAGAACTTCAGGGAAAATTGGTGTATTGGAGCTGTTAGGCTATGCTTACCCCAGTATTCCTGAACTTGAAAAATTATAGAATCGTAGAATAGTTTGGGTTGGAAGAGACCTGAAAGATCATCCAGTTTCAATCCCTTGCCATGGGCAGGGACATCTCCCACTAGACCAGGTTGCTCCAAGCCTGCTCCAAGCCTATACAACCTGACCTTGAACACTCCCAGGGAGGGGACAGCCACAACTTCACTGGGCAACCTGTGCCAGTGTCTTACCTCCATCATAGTGAAGAATTTCTTCCTGATATCTAATCTAAATCTACCTTACTTTAGTTTGAACCCCCTCCCCTTTTCCTACCGCTGGTCTAAAGTCTCCCTGGAGCCTTCTCTTCTCTAGGCTGAACAGCCTCAACTCTCTCAGCACCTCTTCAAAGGAGACGTGCATTCTGCCATATAAATAACACCCTTCCATATGTAAATAATACTGATTAAAAAATTAATTTTAAAAATATTGATGAATTCTATTTTGGATATCAATGTAAGACACATGAGTAGGAATTAATTACAAAACTAATGTTAATGATTCTTCTTGCAAAAGGAATCTTGAAATGTCATACTTTTGAGATGCAAATATTCCCTAATTTTTTTTTTAAATTTTACATGACAACTTTCATGTAGCCAACGGCAATGATTTTTGTGCACACACTCTTTGCAAATGTGCATACATACACAAAAAGTATCATAGGACAATAAATCTCACAAAAATGACAGAATGGGATGCAAGTCATTCAAAGTATTTAAATACAAAAATATGACATTTTCTGTAATTTGTTCAATAGCATTATATAGATCCCCCTTCCACCCCTAAAAGAAGAAAGAAACTTAAAAAAACAAAAGTAACAAGGGAATACACTGTATCTTGGCTTAGGATAAAAATGGTTGCAGCCACAGAGGTGTATATATATTATAACTTGCATTGGTAGAGGATACCTAAGAATTTTTGATGCACTATTAGAAAAAATTTCTAGACTATTTTTAGGTTGTGTAGTCTTGGAAACCTTGAAAGATTTTTTAAAAAGTAGAAAATATTGCTGTAATGTTCTACTGACATTCTGTTATTAATTTTTACAGTTTTACATAAGTTTTACAGTGTGATTCAAACAATTCTGCACTGGCAATTATTCTTCTATTTCAGTCAAACTATCAGAAGAGCTGATATCATAAATCCACACTAATTTGCATTGACCGTAGTCACAAAGAACGAATGTACATTAATATAATTAATACAAATTACTGTGTACGTACTGTAAGCACATCTTTTCCTACTATCTGCTGTATTGGTTTTATGTGATTTCAAATATTATTGATAAAGATGATAAAATAAAATACTTCTGTTCTATATTAGACTTCATATGACATTCTGAGTAAGAGGCTAAAATGATACAGAATCAACATGCTGCATGTTTACAAAAGCTAGAGTTATTGAGAGAGCCTATGAAAGATTGCCATGAATTCTTAACAGTAACTAAAGTGAAGAATGTATTAAAAGAAGTATGTTCTATTTTAATCCGCTCCATTTCAATCACATTTACTCAGATATGAGGCACTGCTTAATTCACTGAAGTCTTATGGCCTGCATTGTACCACGTACGGGATTCCATTACAGTGTTTGTTTTGGCTTTATGACATAAGAAGCCATTAATATCTGCAGAATTAAGCAGTTTTATGTCTGGAAGTTAAATACTTGCATGACTACATTAAAGGAGGTTAAAAAGTTACTATATTTCAATGTAAAATTCTTTCTAATTAACTCTTTACATAATTAAAGATAATAAATAGAGTTTTCAGAAAGATGAAACCTGCAGTGTACCTTCTCAGGTTACTTAGCTTAGGAACTGACTAATTTGGAAGCTCAATGGAACCAGTTGCTCCCAGTAACAGCTTGCTTCTGTTGGGGGAGAATCAATATTAATAAAGCGATTTGTGTTATGATACATCGATAACCTTATCTTTATCATGAGTAACTATTTTAATTGTTTGATTAGATTTTCACTGCATATTTATCTTTACATCAAATCTTCCTATAATCTTGAATCACCTCATTAAAAAAGACACTTATTCAAGTAAATGAGTAACAACTTACTGTATACATATTTTTTCATATATACTCTACTGACATATGTTAATACTGGAAATGTAAAACATTTATCATAAAACTAAGTGAAAAATGTAATCCAAATTTTGGTAATATTTTTTCAACTAATATTTCCAGAGAATTTGAATGCAATGAAAGTAAAGTAAAAAGTAAAGTAAAAAAAGTAAAAGTAAAAAGTAAAGTAAAACTTGTTTTCCTCACCAAGTATCTTCCTCCCCTCTTCTGAATGTTTAAATGTTTTCAATGGAAACACTGCTACCATACAGCCCATAGGTGGCAAAAATTTCTTAATAAACTTTATTATATTCTTTCTGTTCAAGGCTCAGTCATGCTCCAGAATTAATACACTACTGTAGTGAAATAATACAGCAAATAATTCATCTCCATTAGTCCCTTCTGGTAAAAGTAGGGTAGGAAAAGGGTATTAGTCATCCTACTAATTCCTTTTTTTATTTCAACTTTCTCATCTATGTACGTTCTCTCATCCTTTTGTTTCTATTTAAAAAAAAAAAGAAGAAAACAAGAAACAAACTGAACCTCCAAAAGATCTAATCACCATAAATATAAACAAAAAAAACCTCAGACACATGGAAAATAATATATTAACTTTTTTTTTCTCTCTGTCATAAGTCATTCCTTCTCCTTATATATTGGATATTGTTCTGAGCAAGTATTTATGCCTATGAAATATTTAGTAAACTTATTAGTAACAAAAATAAATAAATAAATAAATAATTCTGTACCATTTAATGAATTGCTAGAAAATGGTAACTCATAAGATCAGATTATCCTTGTCTAAATTTGGACATCTGCGTTTAGATGATTATGTGTGACTGCATACCTATACTTCCAATGCACTGAGCGGAGGGCTGATCATATGGTCATCTGGACCGATTTACAGCTCATCTGAAAACAGACTTTAATACTTGATCAGCTCAGTATGTGTTCAGCCCTTGATTCCACTCGCTGGATTGATTATGTCTCCAATGACCATAACAGGAATTTAGACACCTACCTCATATCTTCCCACCCAGACTGTGGACACCTAAAGTTAGACAAGATTAATCCCACTCACAGAGGTTTAAAAAGAAGGAATGTTCTTTTATATTGTCTAAATATTTTCAACAATATTTCTCATGTTTGTGCTGAAAGTGAATTTTATAGCTAATGTTATTTAAATCATATTATCCAGTGGAAAAGGCATTTAAGAATATTCACTTTTATTATTTCAAATACTAAGCTTCAATTTCATATGCTGTAGCAAGGGAATTACCTGAGTACTGTGGTATTTTATCAGTTTTTCCACTGCACTACAATCCAGCTGGAGAATTTTGAGCTGAGACTGCTCTTCTAAAAGCTCCTCCTGAACATGGCAGTTTTTTCTGTGTCTGGCCAAACTCTTCTTACAGTTTTGCTATATGATTTTCATGCTTTTTAAGCTTAAAATCCATTTAGATTATGTGGTATAATTTAAATAGAAAAACTTTCATTCCTGCCAAATTTTTACTTTTTTCTTCTAGAAGTATCAAATTTAAACAAACATTTTATTATATTCTTCCACTGATCTCAATCTCTTCATCCCTGCTCATTAATTACGGGGATGAAAATTTTGAACAATCAGACTACATTAGTTTTTACACAGCTGTGTCAAGTTGAAAGTAAAAATAAAGTAAATAAAAAGACATTGCTCTCTGTAAATACATGTTCAAGAGAGGGGGAGGCAGATACAACTAGTGTTCTTGTAGTTTACTTGGCCTTATCAATAGAAAATTAATTTAACCTAAATCTCCAGAGCAGGCAAGAACATTATTGTGGAGTAAAACAGAATGCAAATATTGTCAGATTGTGTGCATTTTTTCCCTTCAGTGAACACAAGGTAGCTTATTCCCTTTTCTACTGAAAGAAAAACAAAAAAAGTCATTGGATTTTTTTATCATAGACTCTTAGTCCATACACAGAGAGAGCTGCTGTAGAGTAGCTTACTCCTGTGAGTTCACATGCTCATTTGCTTTCTGTTATAACTACTTCTTCTTCATTTCCCTTTACTTAAATGGTACTCATTATTTTGTCTTTGCTAATACTTAAGACACTTCAGTATCTTGTGCTTCAAAATCCTTGTCTATAAAAATCCATTTTATATTCCAAAAATACTTACATAAATACATACACATACACATGATAACCTAGTATTTTTTAAAAAATTATATTGATTTACACATCCTTAGCAAAATAGGAAATCTCTGAATGTAAAGTGCTAGGTAAGAGATAGATGTTGTTATCACCACAACTATTATTCATGCGTTCTTTAAAATTTGCGGAGTTTTTTTCTTTCAGGAATATCATTAGATATTATATAATGTAAGTACTTGCCTCAGTCCAAATTGAACATAATTGTGAAAGTCTATAGATGTGTCACATGTCATGAAGCATTAGAACTTTCTTTTCATGAACAAAAAATAAGTGCAAATGACATTTTCAAGAATGTTAATGCAAATCTCTCAGTTTAATATTTTCTAAATCAAAATAATATTTAATGTAGATATTTTTCTTTTTAATTTTTTGTGCTAATGTTTTATGTCTTTACACAGTACTAAAATTTATAAATTACTAACACTACAGATTAGGGAGAGAGAGATATTTATAAGAGTGCTTTAAACATTAATTTGTTGCTTTCTTGAAGAGATTTTGAAAATAGGCCTGAGTAGAATAACAATAATAAAAATTTAAAAATTCATATTTTAGATTTCAATACACTAACTAGTATGAATTGAGATGATGTCAATCCATTTTCCAACAGTAGTAAGAAAGATTTTTTCAGCTTTTTGTATACCGTATATTTATATGTAATGTAAACTGGGAAGTGTAGTTAATAATTAAGAGTGCTGATGTGCATCGTCAGTTGATCTGGATTAGAAATAACTACTGTTTTTCCCATAAAAAGTTATGGCTAAATAAAAAATATTATTTTAAAAGGTTTTCATGGAAAGGTGTTACATTCCTGGTACCTTGAGTTCATAGATTTAGAAAATACTTATTTTTTTGTTATCTTCAAACTCTGTTGATTTTGCATAGGATGAGAAAAAGACACAAAGTCATCCACTTCAACATTGCCAAAAGCTACTAGTACTTCTGCACCTAAACAGTCTTGCAGTCCATGTAAGCAAGATAAAGAGATCCAGATGATGATAAAATTCAGCATGGATGGTCTGTTGTAGAAAACAATATTCTTTTTGGCCCAGCACAGGAGGTAATTCAGATTGAATCTGCAGTTCCTATAATTCTAGGGAGTTCTTTTAGAAATAAGTTACAATTGAGTAAGTTCCCAGGTCCCAACTCATCTAGATGACACTGGTTATCTTCTGTAACACAATCATTTTATGTCAGTTAAATCTACAGGTAAACAGCATGCTGTGACTTTTCAAATTTGGGGCTGGATTCTGTAAGGTTGAAACTTAATACAGATGAACTTCTGTATTTTTCCAACTGTTCTCATCTCAGATTTTGATCAGCTTCTTTTCTGGCAAAGTCTACTTCAAAATAATATCCAAAAATGCTTTTTCCACAAATGTGAAGGCTTACTGTTTCCTTAAAGTAGTCAATTTCTTATTCTGTCCAAGCAAAAAGTGACAGCAGAAGTAGATAAAAGTAGATAAAATATCTTCTGAGATATGTCCTTCCCATTTCATTGACTATTTTAATAATAAAGATGTATTTTACTCAGAGACCATGCAGTCACTGTGTTCCTCTTCTTACAGTGACAAAGTAAACTACTGGCAAAAGACAAACTAATGTTAGGTGTACGAGTTCATATTTTTAATTCCTCTGTAAAATTGATGAATATATGTTTTGATAAACTTTCTGAAATGTTATTTTCCTTCCTTTGTATTGTTCTAGCTCAGTATTTGACAATGAAATTGGAAAAGAAAGTTACGGAAAACTATTTCTCTGAAAATAATAGCTTTCAAGCAAATATACCAGTAAAACACAGTTGTCTATTGTATAACTAAGGTGAGTTCCCTGACATGTTTCTGATCTCATAGGTATCAGTGTTGGAGTGTGCCTCCCATATATACAAACTCAGGATGATTTAACGAGCATATTATGTGTCTTTATACAAACACACCTCACTCTGAAGAGTATCCAGATCTTCATCAGAGTCCCTTATATTGAAATATATTAGGTGCATGGGAATGAGAGAATAATTTTGGAATCTGTACAGGAAGGAGTCATTATCAAAAAAACAAGTATTCTATAGTCTTAATTACTCACTTGCAACTGCCTGGTGATTACCTTTCCAAAGACTCACTTCAGAGATTAAGGAGAATTTTGTCAAGTTAGGCATCTGTTTTAAAAATTGTCATAATGGAGTGTTGTTCATCATATCTGAACACATACCCAATGTCTGTTCCTAAGCATACCTGAAAAAGGAACTCTTTAAAAGCATGCCTCAGGGCTTGGCTGAGTCTCATTAGAGTATTTCCTAGTTTACAAGGAAGTAGATAGCTTGTTCAACTTGTAAAAACAGCTATATAGTGTAAACCATAAACTTAAAAACTCTGAGAAGAGTTAATCTCCAAATATTACAGAATCAATATGACAAAATATAGTTCTGTTATGAAGCTACCTTAAGTATCAGAAAGGGTATTGTCTAATGATTTCTCTAGGCTACCTTTCCCTTTCTGGACTTAGCTTTACTAATTAGTCCACTAACATGACTTTATATCTTGTAGCATCTAAGCAATCACAGTATCACTGAGCATATGAAAATGCTAAGCTACTTCTGCTAAACATCTGGTATGATCTACCTGTATGTACCTCTTCTTATGAAGCAAGGTGAAAGTAGGTTTAGCTACTATGACAAATACTGCTTACACTGTGCAGTGATGCAATTGTCAGACAAACCAGAAATGCTGTCAGAAATTTATAGGTTGAGTAGCAAATAGATAATCAAACCTGTGTTCCATGAATGCCAAAAAATACTGGATGTGTATCTCAGTGAGGAAAAAGCTGTGAAATGGTCATAATGCACAGGTCAACTTTTAGAATCATTGAAACAAGAGGATGAGGAAAAAACACCTATGTCTGGCAGATCAACAGGATACCTCTAATTAAAATAATAGTTGTACTTGATAGTTTTTCAGCAGAAGATATTAGAGAGATGGGAAGAGTGAGCAGCCTATAAGAAAAAAGCTTCCAGTGAAATAAGGAGAATATGTGAGAGAGTGACTGGGCTGTTGTGGTCAGTATCCTCTACCATTCTTTGGGAAGTAAACGTAAATTCTTTAATATTTCTCAGTGAGACAAACTTCTGGTAATTAAAATTCAATCTGACAACAGGCAAAGTGGAAGGACTATGGAATACTGTTTTTCACCCAGAAAACGTACTGTTATGTGGATTCATTCATCCATGGGGAGCTGATATTTCTGGAAGCCGGGTGTTAATAAACAGAACATTCAAGTCTGGTGAGAAATCTCTAATAACAAAGAGGGACTCAATATTATCATGTCCTATGATAAAAGTTTCTACTTCAAAATATTCTAGTGTTTTTTGAAGGCCTAACAGACTTTTAGGGGCCTTAAGAAAGGCACCGATGTAATTCTAGGGGTTACCAGACTTAGAAAACTAACTTATATTGCCATTATGAGCTCTCAAAACTGAAATATCCACCTTAAAGGGAACCCCAAATGAACATAAATCAATTAACTTAAAATCAAAACTTAAATCAAACAGAATCCTGTCCTCCTCTTAAACCTCTTGATTTCAGAAGAAGACACAGACTGTTATAGCTTTTATTGATGATGAATTGATGACAATTTAAAGTCCATTCCCTATAAATCTCTGAGTACAATTTTGAAAGAATTCAAGAAAAAGAACAAGATGCTTTCCTTGCTTTAAAAAATTAATTCAAATTTTTGCATGCTATTGCTGACACTTATCCTTAAATGACTAACATACAATACAGCTCTGAAAATTATAGGCAAGGGAATATTAAGTTTATGTCAAGATTAAGTTTCTTTCATTACCATTTGTTATTTTCAAAGTTTCATTTGATGTCTAAGAGCCAAAAAGCCTTTGGACAATTACACCAATTTCAGCAAGATGATGCCATTAATAAATTCAGTTGTTCTATCTTCATCTGTTGGAGGTATGATATTAGAGTACATCTTCCTGCTGCCTATCATAAAGTTTTCCAATATTAAACACAGTTTTCAGTTGCCTAGAGTTTTGCCCAACTTCATCTGTTTGTACTGAAATTTGTCTTGCTGAGTTTTTGCTGAAGGATAAATTATCTTAGAAAGTGCAAACAAAAATAATACGATTATTTCTAAGAATGATATTAACAAATTCATCTGAGTGTGTATATGCAGAGAGAGATACATCATTTATCTTAAAAGTTTTACATCTATTCTGTTGAAAAATTCTAATGTCTTGAAGAAAGGAAGAGCCTTGTTACTTATCCTGTCTTTTTGGTGCCTTGAAAATACAAAATCAAGAGAATTTTTCAGACAGACCTAGGTGGTTTTAGCACACTTTAATTTGGTTGGCAAAAGGTGGCCAAAAATGACAAAAACTGCTTCTCTGCTAGAGAATGTGTTTGCTTGCCAAATCTCTGCCTGACCTCTTCAAAGCAGATAATACACTATAACAAGCAAGGAATCTCTTCGCAGTTGATCTTTTTGAAAAGTACACATACAAAAGGGGTGAATCCAATTTTACTTTTTAGGCCAGGTACCTCCTAAAATCTATTTGACTTGGGAGCAGGCTCTGATGCTGATTTTACTTTTAAAAAGATATCACCGTGACAAAGTCAAATATTCATCATTCACAATACATCAGAATTAAGGATGACAGGTATCAACCTGCATATGCATATTTGCATGTTTGTAGCTTTATCATGTGATATTATTACTTCCTTTAAACATGCAGCTTACATGATGACTTTTATCACTTAGGGGTCAAATAGTTCAACATTTTGGTCTCTTATCATTTATCTTCTAGTGTTCTAAATAACAATATTCAAATGCTGATCTGAATAAAAATATATTCTTGGCTCATATGCTTATGGTTCCAAAACGTTCAATATAATTAATACATATTTTTTATTTTTAATTCCCTGATCATACATACTACACAAATTAGTTAAGTTCAAAAAAATATCCTGAAACAAACTTCTAGTCTGTTCAGTGGCAAATTCTGAATCTGCATCCTACAATGTCACTATACACCAGCTTACACAATTTGAACTGAGAGACAGGACTCACATGCTGACACATCTAGAAAGAAAGGATAAATATAGTCACTGATTTTCAGCACAATGGTGCCTGAGTGTTTCGTAAATATCAGCATCCCATGATGTGAGAATATATCTCTTATAATTTTGCACATACGCAGTTGAGGCAAACAGATTTTGGTACATGGGGTAAAAGAAATAAGGAGGCTCACATAAAACATGTGAAATAGCTTTCTATCAATATGCTCATTTGGGATATGTGAGAACTCAGATTAATTTCTGATTTAGTTTGAAGCAGTTTCAACCAACATCATTCCATGTTATTCTGAGGGGGATTGCTCTCTGTCTTTCTTGCATAGTCTTCCCCTTTTCATAGAAAATTAAAACAGTTTCTGAATCAAAGAGAGACAGAAAAACTTCTATGTGATCAGGCACTATTGTCCATCCTCCCCTGCAATGTGGATGACCTTGGCTCAAATCCCCAGACAGACAAAGGACAGAACTGAACCTTGTTTTCTCACATCTTTTGTTAATGTTTCTTTGTAAAGACCTTTAACTGTTCAAAGCAAATTATCATTAGCCACAGATGTACATGGGAAAGTTCAGTCTGCTACAGATTAGATTGCAGAATCTCAGGTTGGTTATTCAGAAAAGTTTAGATGAAGTATCTTGCCTGATTTCTGTGGGAGAGGCCAGGAAAATATCTAGTTCTCCAGCTCAGTATTCAATGGTCTTCATCACATGACCACCTTTTTTTTTTCCTATTCTTTTTTTCATCAACTATACAACTTCCTACTCCAACAACATAGGAAGAAAGTCTTACAAAAAACTTACCTTAGTGTACTTCCTTGATCAATATTTGATCATTGCCTTTCCTGTGGGAGAGGACCTAGGTAAATGAGAGCATTTTGGTGTACAAGTAAGACATTTTCATAAACTGTAAGAAAAGCTGATCATCTGAAGTTGCAAAGGTCTTCCCTTCTGTTTTATTTTTTTAAATTTTTTTTTTCGTGTAGGAATCATGAAGAGTAAAGAGAAAAAGATTAACTTTTAAAGAATACTTTACCTACACAACTGTTTGTCTCGGAAAAATTTTGTCCAAATTGAAAAACAAACCAAAACAAAGCTTAGGCTACTTGTCAGTTCATATTAATCACACGCACAGAACTACAGGTTTAAAAACATTTCTGTATTTTTCAAACGGTCATAACCTACTTTTCTTTTTTTAGTATGCTGCATGTTTTTAAATATATGCTTCATTTCTTTGTCATCTGGCTCTGTCCCAGGTTGGAATTGCTCCCTGCTGTTAATTAGAGGTGACTATGATTTGATTAATCTCAAACATGTGTTATATATGGACAATATGGAAAACTGTATTCTATATTTTTCTGCTTAAAACATGCTTGAATGTAATGGAAATAAGCCAAACATTTTTTAATGACTCGGAACATAATCTTATCACAATGAGCAATATGGATATGATCAAAAAAAGACAATCTAATCCATTTAAAGTGTTAAAAGTTCACAGAAATGTGCACTAATCATGTACAGTATTTCTCAATATAATACAAACAGGATTTCAAATATGTGAATGCATACCATCTGAACATCATTGCTACATGTAAATTTTAAGTTCTTCACCTCTTTCTCCATTTCCACAAAGTTTTATCTCAGTCTGACAATTCACTTTTCCTGGTCCCACATTCTTGGCATGGTTCCCATACAGACATTTTTGAAGACACTACTCACATTTTTCAGAACTAAGGAGCTAACAGACAGCCATGGCTATGACATTTCCCTACTATTTTATGTAGCTCTTGGCCTTGAAAGGTCTTTAATAAACTAGAATACAAGTGTAAGCTCATTTATTAGGACAGGATTGTTCATATGCTCAAATTAAATTTTGAAGTTAGCAATTATACATTTATATAAGAAAATTTGTTATATAAGGAAAGTTAAGTATATAATTAAATGTTTTCTGGGTTTACAAACATCTTTAAAGATCACTTTTGAAAAGTTTTGAATACTTTATGTCACATTAATGTATGTGCCTATGCATTTTTGTGCAAATAGAAGTACTGTATTAACAAAAGTTCTCTAAGAAATTTCTTCTGGCTATCCAAGAAAGATTATTTTAAATAAGTTAAATCTAACTATTTTAATTTTAGAAAATGACAATTATTTAATTTGCTGGTTCTAATTTTTTATGTAGAACTTTGTTGTTATTATTATAATTATCATTATACAGCCTCCAGTGGTAAGTGAAATATAATTCTAATTAATTTTTCCTACAGCTATATACAAATCAATAAGTGTAAGCATCCCAAAGGAAAAGCATGTTGTATGGCACTCCAAGTTCCTAATGAATGCAAATAAGCTGACCTTTCTCTGACAACTATGAATATTGTTTCACAATTTTGCTGCTGAAATTACTATAATCAGCAATTCATAAAGCAAATATGGAGCCAATATTAGTTGTAAATAACTATTCATTACAGTAAGGTGTATTGTGTAGTTACCATAGTGAACAAACTTTATGATTTTGGGAATAAGTTCCTCTAACCTATCTTGTCAAATAAACCTTCAAAGAAAACATGAACGCTCTCTTTACTTATTAAAATATATATATATATTTTGTATATCCTTGAAATACTCATTTTAATTCACCTTTCCTTTTATTTTTTGAAATACAAATACCTTAAAATCTTGAATTAATGCTTTCTAACAATAACGCTCTTTTTATAAGTAGGGCAGTGAACCTGAAATGACAGGAAGATTACAGTCAAAAATCCAAAAAAACAGGATTTTGCATTTAGAAGGGGCAATATGTCCATGAAAATGCAGTATTTCTCATGTAATGATATAATAAAACTGTGAATGAATACAACAGATATTAAACAATGAGTTACTGTAGAACTTCTACATCTAGTATTTCTCATAAACACTTTTCAAATTGTGCTGGAAAAAAATAATGCATACATGAAAACTATAGGACATTTTTAACTTGAAAAGGAATTGAAATTTAGAGCGTTTGCACTAGATCATTCTGGTTTCTACAAAACATTTAAAATGTCTATGAAAATGCTATTTAGAACAGATTTGAAGAAATAGTACTTAAACACATTAATTACAGGTCTGTGTTGAGTTCAGAAAAAACCACAGGATCCAAAAAAGAAAAGAAAAACAGAAAATGTTTGATTTATCGTTTCTATTCAGCAAAAAACTTGAAATACATATGGCTGGAAAGTACCAGCCTCAACTGAATATTAAATACTAATACTAATTAATATGTTTAAAAGTCTCCTTGATTTGAAGACAGAAGTTATTAAACTCTTATAAACTCTTAGAAGTAATTTCACTAAAATTATTAGTTCTCTTTTTTTCATGTTTTGCAATAAATAAGTTTTCAATGCTCAGAGATCATAATAGATTAGCAACTAATGTCATGCTCACATAATATGTGTGATATTTCAAAAGAGCAGTCCTTTCTTGATGACATTTCCTCAAGATCTCTACTCTCATACTTGTAATTCTTTCATGTTCAGAATGAATCCCTGCTACATCTCACTCAATATTGATCTTCAAGGCATTTCTCCCAATCCTTTTCCCAGTGTGGTCACTGAACAGTATAAAAGTTCAATAGGAAGATCAGCTGCTCATCCACTTTTTGCTAAAGCAATTTGTATTATGGATTTATTTTAGCAGTCTACAGTGGCAGTTGCTGTTTTTACTATTTAAATGCTTTGATTATCTGACCTTGCTTACTTTATCTTTTTAAGTGCTGTGCATGGGCTTCAAAGTTGATCAATAAATGGGGATTCCTCCACCACATTATGTTGAAATCAATCCTGATTCAGACTATTTGTATTTCACTCTTATGAGTCCATCTGTCTTTCTTAATTTTATATTCTCTTTTCTTAAATAATTTTGCCTGCCACAGCAAATGTTTACTGTCAGGTAGTTTTCTGTTGTAATCAATTCAGCTTTTCCCGGTGGTAACTATAGTATCTGAGAAGACACAAATGTATAGGATCATATCCTATACCTGGGGATCATCCACTATATAATTTTTAATATTTAATTTATTTAAGTATTTGTGTCATAGGTACTGGGAAACTCAATAAACACAAATTTTCACTTAATTCAAGTCTTCATTGTTTTCAGTAATATTTAGAAAACAAAGGGTTTGTGAACTTCCTAACGAAGCTTTATAGTTTTATGTTTGTAGTTTTATGTCCTCTGCATTAAAATCAAACTAAATCTTATCAAAATTATTCATATTTTCAATTTCTTTGTGAGAAACAAATAAATTAATGGAGCCAACCAGTTTTCCACTATGTCAAGATAAAACTTAGAATTCTCTGATCAAATTCAAGAACTACAACTAGTCCTGAATTTGTGCAGTGCAAAAAATTGCACTCTGAGAAACATTTTGTTATATATGGTATCTAATTTCTTTAATATAAAACTTAAAAATTTATAAGAAGTTACCTTGAAATGCTTTAAGTTTAACTTGTTTAATTCATAATGAAAAAGTTATCACAGCTGTAAGAAGCCTTAGCTTCTATGTCAAAATAGGGAAGGAAAAAGAAATTAAATATAAAATGTGCAGTTAAAATGCTGTTCATGGAGTCCTGAGTACTTAGGGGATTGTATAGCTAGAACATATAAAACTTAGTGAATTACTACTTTGATCTCATTTAAACATCTCCAGGAATGCTCAGAAAGAAATGTTCCCCTTTCTTTAACTAAATCACAAACACAAATTTGGTTTTACATTAATTCAAATTAATCTGTATTAAAATAGAAACCAAGACAGTCACTTCAGTGATTTCCTGTAATTGCTTACATCATATTTCACTACTTATATAATTAAGCGTCACAAGTACAAAATGAAATCATGGACAATACTTAATATTAAAACAGCTTTCATCTTCAATCTTGCTAACTCGTGAACAGTTTTCACATCTTTATAGGGTAATTAGTTTCGTGAAACTGCTGACATCCATATATATTTGAAAGACTGAGGCCTAGAATGTCATTAAGATCTGATACTACTTTACTCAGCTTGCTAGATAACATATTATTTTTCCATGCATAAAAAGAAACTTACCCACTTCTAGTTCTTCACCTAATTGAAATTATTTCTGCTCATTCCAGGTTATTCCAGGTCCAGTGCACACTGAGGCCTTGAGAAGTTGTTATTCTTCCTCTTTCTTTAATGCTGTTATTTTGACCTTAAAGTTCTCCACACTTTTCCTGAAGAGAAAGTAGGAATTATTCAGTCATAATCTTGAAATGGTAAACAAAATTAACCTTTTGTAATGGCTGCAAGTATTTCTGCCTCAGTTGTAGCTCCATATGGTGCACACTGTGATGTCTCTGATGAGAGGGGAAGGACAAAAGAGTACATGACCACAAATATTTTAAACACTTGTATAATTAGAAGATATTAATATTAACATAACTTAGAAAAAATAACGGGATGATGGAGTTTTAAATCATATTAACACCAGTCAATATTTAGGCTATTTTTGTGAAAGTCATTAAACTTATGTTAAAAACATGATCCCAGTGAAAATGAACACATATAGATAACAATAAATAATCACTAAATGAAAAAAAAAGGATCAGGATTTTCACTGGTAATTGTGTATGTGCATGAAAGGGAATCTAACATAGAAAGTAACTCATACAGAAAAAACCAGCATATATGTATTAGTTCCTTCCACAATGGCACAATGCCATTTTTGTTCTTTTCAATGCAAAATAATGGTTTCTAAGATTTGTCTGCTAAAGATTTCAGTACTTATATATTTTCAATGGTTGGTTAGTAATTGTACTGAAATCCTGCCCTCTCGGAATTTTTACAAAGAATTTTAGTTAAGGCAGGATATCACTGATGAAAAAATTATTTTGCTAATAATTAATTTTAGTTTTTCAGGGGAGCGTTTTGTTTTCTCCTTTTAAAATTCCACTAACTAATAAAGGCACTTTATGGAGCAAGTTCCTTTAAGCACTTCTGTAATCTGTGGGTGTGAGGAGGGGGGTTGCTTTTGTCACAATATTTGCTGCTTAGGAAATGAAAATGAAAATATAAAGGAGGATAAGAATTGCTAGAAGGTACTGCACAATAGCATCTAATAT
>VZRW01012148.1:27021-54835 GCA_013398125.1 Aegotheles bennettii
ATGCAATACTAACACCATTTGTGAAGATTTTTCATTTTATTGTGGCAGCAGAAGGGAAATCTAGAAGAATTCACTGTGCCAAACACTGCATTTCTGCATAGCACAACTTAAAAAAGACAAGTCCATACTGTTTTCCTCAGATGGGTAAATGTTAAGAGAGAAGAATCCAAGTTTCATGATGCAGCAGCACAAAGCTGGGAAGTGAAAATTATGTTGCAGCAGAGTCCTGAAAATATGACTGTAAAAGTTAATCAATAAAATGTCTATTCCTGTCTATTCACTAGAGGCCCCAGCTGCATAGCTTCACACAATCGATACTACAAATTATTACAATTTCCAGGTTCCCACTGGACATTCCGAACAAATCTTTCAAGTGTAACAGTCTTATATTGGGGAGGGTAGGGGAGGTATTACCTTAGCTTTATTTCATCCAGTAGAAGTATTCAACAAACAAAGCTTGTGACTTTTAAATACTTTCAGTTATTTCCCTCTGAAATACACGTCTTTTGGGCATCCTGTCAAATTAGCAGAAAATATATTTATTCTATTTTAAAACAATATTTTTATTCTGGTAAACTAATGAATATAACCAGCTTTTTATTGTTTTTAAATCCTAGTAAACTGTTTCCCATTTTCACCTCTTCCAGGAAAAATAACTTTTAATGTAGGATTTCACAACAAGAAATTAAAAGCATACAGAAATAGATTTTTCCCCTCAAAGGCCCCACAACAGCTATAGCTGAATATCAGCTCCCCATGTAGTTTTAACTGACGAATTTATGCTGTGCTGCATTTATCTTTGTATGGTCCTATGCTCTCACATTCATACCAGCTGCATTTGCCAGATGCACTAAGCAGGAAGGTGGGTAAAATGCAGGACTGTATGTCTTTGAGTAAGCCAGCACCAAAGGGATGTTACTTTACAACACATGCAGTACCCTTCATAGTGACTGAACATAACCCTTATGGCATTCCCTGTCCTAGAAGACCCAGGGGACTGAGATCCATTGTTCTTTCTGTTTCCCAAGGAACAGAACGAAGCAGATACCGACTGGCACCGCATGATTGTTTTCAGGTACAGAGTAAGATGTTGTTTTAAAGGGGAATTTCAATATTTAAAACCTCCAACTTTGTTGTTCAGTTGCTTTTAGCCTTATTCAACTTTATTAAAACTATTTTTTTAAATTTGCAGTTTTAACTTTCCAGATTTGACCAATACTTAGCTGACTGTTATCCTGCAGTAATGAGTCAAAGTACTTTTTAAAAGCAATGGTATCACAAATCTAAGGTTAATGCTTAACCTAAGAGTCAATAAAAAATAATTTTGATAATCTGAAGAGCTAAGAAAAGACTGCCCTAACTCAAAGTTTATTATGCTCATGTACTAAAGTAATAAAATTCAAAAGTCACTGAACAAACATAGAAAATAGAACAGAAAAAGGTAGGTTAGTTAATAATTTTTGCATGTTAAGAGATTCATTCAAGTTTTATTTGTTCACACAAAGTATAATATAAAACTATTTTAAAAGTCCTTCTGAAAGTCTTCTAATAGTTATCAGTTGGCCTTCTATTTCAACATTAGTGAAACTCATTACACTGAACTTTTGAAAAATTCCTGCTCTCTCAAAAGCTGTATTTCGTCACACAACCGATCAGTTACAGCTGGGATTTTAATTCCAACCTCCCCCCCCCCCCATTGTCTCACACTAAGTTGCCACAAGCAGTAGTCCTAGACGTTTGTAACTTTTTTATTTATAAAGAAGTATCTACAAGAATTGGCATAACATTTTGGTAACTGAGGAATCACTTGAAATAGTTAAGAAAACTCACTGTGGCAAAATATTCGAGATAGGTTAGGGAAGAAAATCAGTGACATTAGTCTCCCTAGAGAAGTACTAGTAATGTCTTTAGAGATATAACTACAGGTTGAAAACCACCAAGCTATTTTATTTAAAGAAATGAAGACACGTTACTGAAGACAAGGG
This sequence comes from Aegotheles bennettii, assembly GCA_013398125.1. Lineage (NCBI taxonomy): Eukaryota > Metazoa > Chordata > Aves > Caprimulgiformes > Aegothelidae > Aegotheles > Aegotheles bennettii. The sequence continues at coordinate 29,007 of VZRW01012148.1, forward strand.
TTTTTTTCCATGAAGCTTTTCCCAGTCTTAGGCAGAAAAATAACTGAAAACATTTGAACTACAGAAAGGACGAACTTCCAGTCTAAACTTCATTTACACTGAGCATACATTGTTGTGTTTTGATTTTAGACACATGATGTTTATTACATCTGAACTTAGCAAACCTTCTCTCAGAGGAGATTTGTTGAGATGGTCTCTGATGTTTGCTACAAATCTGAGGTAAAACATTTAGCTTTAAATGTTCAGTCCACCACAGACAGACTTGTTTTTGTAGTCGAGTTACTTTGTATAAAGTATTCATCTCTGCTCTGTGATATCACAAAACAGCTTGTCTGTATACTTAGTGATTGCTTAATATAACATAACCTTAGTAAGACAGTAACTGTTTACATACAAAAAGAATCAACTGAAGTAATTTTTACCATACTCTAAATATTGAAAAATCTGAATAGTGAATCAGTTTGTGGTTCAATATAAAAATATAGTTAACATTAAGCTAATTTATAAAAGCCAATTTTTGAACATTGATACTTTTTAATTAAATCCCAAGAGTTAGCATTCAATCTAATAGATACTAAATTTCACAGAAGTATTTTTTTCAGTGTAAATTTTTCTAAAGTATACAATATGCTTTTGTTTTTGTTTTTGTTTAAGTTAGCAATCTCATATGTGCCTTTCTGTTGTGACTTAAAGTTCAAACACCAAATTTCCTTTAATTTTGTAAGGACTTGCTTAAAGGCAGCTTCTTAACAAAAATGAAAGACGATAAGACCCATATGTAACCTTTGGTCACTAAAAAGAAGAAGATGAGAATACCATTAATCGATAGGTAATAAATAATTACACATACTATTCTGCTTAACACTACAGAATCTTTTTACTTTTAGAACTAAAACAGACTACCAATAATAGTATTTTTCAACATTCAAATTTTTAAGTGTAAAATATATTTTAAAGCATACATAAATCAATCATTTAGATTTAATAGTTTCTTCAGTGTTTCTAGAACACATTTACACTACATCTTACCTGAGAGAAATGATTAATACAGTACATATTAAAAGGATTTACTGTTGACTTTAATGTCTTCTGTTTCTCGAATACTGAAAAAGCAGTAACTCACTTGTAATCACTAAATTCTTCTTTAGAAGCTATAATACGTTCTCTCAGGGTCTTCAGCTCTGTCTGTGATTTTCTACTGTTCTGTTCTTGGCAAACTGTTTCTGCTATTTGCTCACTTAGCTGCTCTTGAGTTGCTTTCAAGCTGGATTCCATTAGAAGAAGTTTTTCATCTTGACTGGCAAGTTCTTGGGCTGAAAGATAAAAAAAAAAAAAGAAAGCATTACATTTTAAACACAAGTCGACTGATATTTTTGTTTTAAATGTAATGCAGTGCAACCCTCTGACAGAGCTGGACAAATCTTGTTTTCAGGAGAAAAGCATCATTCAGGTCCTAAATCTTGAGAGGAAAATATACCACAAATACATTAATAGCTGGCCTAAGTCTCTCTCATTGTATTCCTGTACACTTAAATAAAGAAACTTGGATTCAATATTCTGCAAACCTTTTAACTGCTACAAAATCTCACTGTATATGCACACATTCAGTATTTAGTTCATTCTAAAGCAAACACCTATTATCTTCATATTTTGCAGTCTAAGTCAATATAGAATTCAAAATGAGTTTTGAAAGGATAGCAGCTTTTCTACCATTTCACAATCATAACATATACATTTTAAACTCGAAGTCTATTTCATTACAATTTTTCATGAAATACAGAACACATAGTAAAAACCCGTTCTTTTCCAAGGTCATCCAATAGATGGCAATCTTTCCTTAGACCAAAAGAAACCAAAGCTGTACACTGCCAGCTCTCTCAGAAAAGTGGTTTAAGACAAAGACATTTTTCCTTTGTTCTTTGTTGACCATTTTCCTAAAAGATATATGTACATGAGCTTTAATTTAAATATTTGACCCTTAGTGTGTGTATGCATGAATTTGTATGGGTATGCGGATGAACGTGTACATGTGCAGACACAAACCCACACACATGTATTTGTTTTTATACTCTTTCATAAATATATGGCTTCGGGCATATAGGTACATTTAGTTACCAGGTTTAAGATGTTGTGGAATAAAACTAATCATTAAAACAAGTATTTCACAACAAGCATTTTATAGTATGCATTCCCAAATTATTTTGAAATTTGACACCAGAAAATTTAAGAACTGAAGAAACCTTTAGTGATAGCAGTTCAGTAAGTATCACAACAGAGGAGTTCAAGGGGTTTTTTTTAATGTGCTCTAGAATAATATTAAGTGATAAGTACACCAGGCTTCAATGAAGTGGGAAAACAGTATTTTCCAGGATTAGATGGATAGAATCCTTTAAAGAAAAACATTTGTGCTTGTTAACATGATTCTGCATTTGTTGTCTTTAATGTCCGTCAATGTTCACCATATGCACAGGATCTAAATTCAGCTATCTTATCTACCTTTATGAATTCAAAACATCCAGAATATCAATTTCTTTATATAAAAAGTTGCTTTGTTCTTTTCTCATTGACAGTAACAGAATCTCACTTCTCACAAAACATGACAGCAGTCACTGTTTCTATAACTAAAAGGTGTAAAAGGTAGAAAAGGTTTAAAATTCTGCTTCAGGAAGACACACAGCTAACATTAACAGCTAAATGTTTAATAAACCATACATATCACCTACAGCTCATCTTTTCTGAGTACCAAGCAAATCTGAGTCTCTGTAAACTAATGAGTTTAACAGTTATTAAAGCCAACATATGTGTAACATAAAGTACAATCTAATAAACAACTTATAACAGGTTTGCTTTGACATCTAAAAAATGAGCAATTTTGGTACAGAGAAGTCTAAGCTGCTATCATTCAGTCAGAAATATAATATATAACAAATCTGTTTTTCAGTGCATTTCTGTAATACATTTGTGCATAACTTTCTTGCAGTAGATTGTCTCATTGAAATCCAGAAGGCTACGTATCTGAATAATGTTAATTATCTGTGGGCTCCTAGTATTCAATCTGGGTTTGAAATCAAAAGAATGGGAAATATTTTACATGTAATACTTATCTCTTATGTTTAAAGTTTTTCAGTTGTTTGTTGATTTTTTTTTTATGTAGAAGATAATTCCTTGTGTGCCAAATGAAGTTTATTCAAATTTAAGGACTTTTTAAGTCACTGTCAGTTTTATTTGAAATAACATTTTCTATATTATTTGAAATTGGATATTTTAAAATATTTTAAAAGTTCTTATAAGTAGTTTAGAGGTAAGATCTGTAGATGAAATTATCTCACAAAATTTATTTTATTTATATCAGTTTTGATTTGTAAACAGATGCATCTATGCACATTTCATAATTGGCATACCTATTTAAACATACAAACAGTTATTTAGTCACTATTTTTAATAGTCTGTTTTGACTCACAACGTCCTGGTAAAAAAGGGTTAAATTATTTTAAGTTTACCTATGCCTTGGACTTGAGCCTTGGTTGATCCCAAGCCAGAGGCGCTAGCAGCTGCATGCTTTATTTACAATCCCTTTGTCAGACTTACAACTGCCCCAGGCTATAACATAGTGTACCTAATGTTCAAACTGGCAGGTAATCTTATGTCAAACATACTTCTTTGATTTAAAGTGATCAATAGATTCTTGTAAAGAGGTAATTTCTCTGATGTTTCCACCTTGCCTTTCTTACAGGTGATTCACACAAAAGCCTGCTTATATGATGTACGAACAATAAACAGAAAGCTATAATCATGTTTTTTCAGATGTTTCCGGTGCACAACGATTTTGGATCAATACCCTGTGTAATACAATTATCTGCAATGATCTGGTTGTATTGAAAAAGAATTTGCAGCAGACCTCTAGGGGGTTTTATCCAGAAACACGTATCTGGCAATGTTGTGAATAGTGGAAGAGAAAATTAAGGGGTTGACACAGGCTGTCTATTATGTTCCAAATGACTTCATTAATATTTTATTTGGTAAAAGTAGTATATTTCAAGCTCTACTATAGTGTGACTTCAAAATATTAATAATGCAATTTCCTTGTTGCATTTGCTTATTTTGAAAACAAGTTCTAGCACAGATGTTCAGTTTAAAAGCCAAAAATGTCAACCAAAATCTATTTACAGCAGTTTATTCCCCATGATCGAATGATTGCTTGTTTTTTTTCTGTTTTATTTTGCTTTTCTGGACACTTCTCTTGAAAAAAAAATCTATATTCATTAGTGGGCTACTGCTAAAGCTGTTAACCTATACTGGGGATTAAACATACCAGTTTATGAAGTCACTTAAAATATTAACAATGATATCAGACTTGTGAAGTTCAAATTACAATTTACATTGTGAGTGAATGAACAGGTGTTCTGGGGCAAAAATAGCTGTTTCTTCAAATTAGTACAAAGATTATAGAACAGAAATAGAAATTAAAACAATAATCAGTTGTGTTTATTTAGTTTTGATGAAGCCAAAGTCTATAGCTGTAAATCTAAAGTAGAACAGAGAACCTGTTATATTCATTTGATTACAACAGTCATATGCCTATATGATTGAAAATTCTTTTCCATTAGACTGTGCCCAATTCACATTTCTGTAATATTACTATTTTTGTACATTATTACCTGTCTTTCTGCACTGCTTATGCACACCCTGCAGTTCCTGATTTAGCTGCTGAATCTCAGTTCTCAGTATGGTGGTTTCTGCCTCTGTCTGATTCTTTTCTTTCTGTGTGTCCTGGATACTGGCTTTCAGTTTCTTGACCACGCTGTCAAGGTGCTCCACCTCAGCCACTTTTGCTTTGATACCTTCTCTTGCCTGCAGGAAATCAGCTTCCAACTTTCTCAGAAGGTCATCTCTTTTGCGTATTGCCTGTGAAGACAAAAAGCATTCCAATAGTGCCTTTTATAATGTACTTTTTATACTGCATCCTGCTATTTTGAGCTATAGGATACGTGAGATTATACAGCACCTCATTAGCAACTGGGTCAAGTACCTACATCTCCACTAGGATCAAAAAGTTACAAGGACTTTAATTTTAAAAAGTCTGTTGAAAAAAAAGATTCAGTATTACAATAAATACATCATTAATCAATACTTAAAAGTTCAAAGGCAAGAAGAAATATTCCATGTAATTCTGAGAGAAAAGAGGGAAATGCAGTTTGATCTAAACGAATGCTTTTCCTTTAAAAGGAGAAAAAAAAAAAGGAAAAGGTTTGATGAATAAAAAAGAAAAAAGAAGGGGAGATATTTAACCTCTTGGTACCAACTGCTATAGACCTCTTTCATTTGGCTCTCAGGCAAATGCTGTAGGTTAATGTGGCCATAGGGATATCCCAAAGCCATAGGAAAAAAGCTACCATGATATTTTTTCTCTCCTTGTTTAAACTTCTTATTCATGTAAAACTATAATATTTAGATTCTGTTTTGTTATTGTTTGAAGATGCCACTTACAGCTTGGGCTTTAGATTTAGAACAGCCCTTTCCCTTAAGATACAGTGCTATGGTTTTAATTTTTATCTACACAGTTCTCAAGTACATGCTGCAAGCTTATAGGCATAAGCTTCATATCAATCACTATTGAGTATTCATGAGTGACTGTGCTTTATTGGCTTGATGCCACACCTTGATTCTCTATCATGCTTCATCATGCTTCTTTTAATCTGAATATTTAGTACTCTTTCATGTCTTAATTACAGCAAATTGAGCACAGTTGGCACCATTTCTTGAAATTAATCCCAGAGTACTTTGTTTCTGTCAAGCACAGTCAAAGCCTTAGAGAATAATAGTAAATGTTATTGCAGATCTAAATTTAAATGACTGTCTATGTATTTAACTTAAGCCTTTAATTATTCGTGCTGTACTGTTTTTGCTTCAAACGTTAAACATTCTTTATTGAGAATGTAAAATTGTTTCAGACAGCTTGAAACCAGTGATGTTAACATGACAAAAATTATTTGTATTAACATATTTTTTCAGGTGTGTAAAACTTAATAGACAGCATATAATATCCTGCCGGAGTAATATGTTTCCATTTCTTTTTGTTTATTCAGTAAATAATAAAAAGGTTCTAATTATGAGGAACAGATTCTTGGGGGGTTAATTCCCTTCTGTTGTTCTTTTTTGTTTAACAAAAAAAAAAGGAAATTAAACAATCAACACTTCTTCTTCATTAGTTGATTTCTAAGCCATCTGCAAATAGCCTATAGCTTGTACATCTCTTTCTGAAACCCACCAGGAAAATTAGGAGGATATTGTTGGTTATTATTTTCAGTATAATAGTAAAAATATTTAAATAGTTAGAAGGGCAGAATCAGTAAGAGTATTCTAAATGCTATCATTGCTAATTGATATTATGTATTTGGCAAAATTCACAAATAAGTACAAATTATATGTGATCATTGTGTAATTTAGTGATTCATATATTATGCTATTAATGAAGCCCAAACTTTTCACCTTATGGGCATTTTTTTGTGCTGGAAGTATTCACAGAGCAAGGTAAAAAGAGTAATTAAAAGTCCTAGGCCTATGTACCTTTTATCCCCCCAAAAAGTACAATGAGATAGATTGTTGACATTGAAAATTAGTATGAATGGGAATTGCAGTTAAAACTGGCAAATACATTTATAAAAGAATCTACAAACATAACAGAATTCATATTACTGTATTAATTTTCTTTTTATCAGTATGCATTTTGACAGCATTGCTATCACAAATTCTAACATATCTTGAATTTAGAGACAAACACCAGAGAAATATGTACTTACAAAATTTGTGATAAAGTATTTTTTCTCTAGAATTGATAACAAATATATATGAAGTAGAGCATGCCCAACTCCTTCACATTCTATTTTGCAATGTGATCTCTAAAGAGATAGCTGTTTGCTTGTTCTCATAGCAAAAGCATACCTGATCTTTTTGACTATAAAGTTTCCTGGCATCTGTAAGGTCTCTTTCAAGCTGTGTTATCTGCTGTTCTAGCTGAGCAAGTTCCACTTTGTGTTTCTGCTGGGAAGCTATTACATCCAGATGCAGTGACTGTAAGGTCTTGTCTATTTTTTCAATTTCAAGAACAGAATTTTTTTTCCTGTTGGTGAAGTATATTAGCAGCTTCAGCTTTTTGTTCCTGTATGATCTGCTCGCATTCTTCAACTCTGGAGGGTTTTTCATTGTATTGATTTTTCAACATCACAAGCTCATGTTTTAAATTAGAAATTATTGTACATTATACCAGATGCCCTGATTCAGTTATCTATCATTTAAGAAACATAAATTATAGCTCCATTTCAAAATTTCAAATGCTGAACATATTGTTACTTGTGATTTGTATTTTACTTTCAGTGAACAGAAATATTTGAAAAGATTTATTAAATTTATATGTAAAAGAAATTTCTCATTTGTGATCCTAAAAAGCAGAGTTATATCTTCATTGTGTGTAAAGACACAATTAGATAATAATGTCATCATTCTAACTCTACAAAGTCTGTATAACTACTTGATTAATTTTATTTTTTTTTCATTCTGGTTGAGCTAGTTAATTTCTGTGATTCTGCAATATATTTACTTGTATTTTCTAAAGATTCAAGTGCATAAAACTTTACATGAGATGCCCACAATTCGATTGGTATCTGCCAAATCAGACTGCAATTGAAATATGACATTTTCAGAAATCTTTAAAAAATCCAGGACATATTCTGACATGTAGGATACATAAGGTAAACCATTAATTAAATGTGGTTACCAATTACAATGTGGGCTTCTATTTATTATTTAAAAAAAGAAAAGAAAAGAAAAGAAAAGAAAAGAAAAGAAAAGAAAAGAAAAGAAAAGAAAAGAAAAGAAAAGAAAAGAAAAGAAAAGAAAAAACAGCCAGACAGTTTTGTCCTCTGGCTTTTGAATTTTTAGAAATACATTAGTAGTCTTTGGGCACTCCTGTTTCTTAGGTCTTTTTTATGATCCCTCTGTGATAAAAGCAGCTCTTCTGTCATCTGGTCAATCATTTTCAGATGCCTGGTTTTACTTGTGTTTATTGTAATCAAAGTGAGTTTCAGTTATAAGAATGTCAGCATTTACTTTTGGTTTAGTAGACAACAACGTGTCCAGCCAACATCATGTAAAAGCACTATACAGAAAAGATACATATGTCAAAGGGAATAGAGCCTATAAATAAGCACATATATAAGCATTGTTGCAGGTATTTCATTGTCATGTTTAACCTCGCTTCTAATCAAACTCTTGAAGGTAGATAAAACTTTTAATGTTCCAGCTGTGGACTCCTTAGACAGGAAATAATTTTTATTTCTCTAAATGTTCAGTGATTAAATATTTAGAAGCACTGGCTTTGTTTATTTTTCTTGTTTTTTAAAATATTGATATTACTTTTCTTTAAAATACATGTAAGTGTTCTGTTTCACTATTTATTAAACATAAAAGTGAAAATATTAATCAAATATGTAAATGTTATACCTCTGCTGAAAGACTCATCATTTCACAACTTCATAGTTAAGACTGAGTTCCTGCTAAAAGGATGATATTAAAAGAAATTCAAGCAGCCTTCAAATTAGCTACCCCAAATGGCTAATTTGTATGCAATTTAGAGAAGAAAACAAGTTTAATGACAACTAGAAATGACTCTCAGATAGTTTCCTTAAGTTCAATATCTGATTCTTTTTGAAAAAAGGATGGACATCTTTCCTATTGGAGACCTCTCCAGATCTTCAAACTTGGGGCCTCAGCATTGCAGTTTCCAAGATTCAGAATTACCTGGTTTTTATGACCACTTCCTAAGGCAAATATCTGGAGATCTAAAAAAACTTCTGGGCTCAGCTGTTTTGTGGGTAGTGGATCATCTATTTCTCCAACAAACTGTGTGGCAAATATCGCTCAAGAAGTACCTTTTTTTTTGAGAGAGAGAGAGAGATAGAGAGAGAAAGAGAAGCTCCGATTTATTTGGTCAGGTCTTTGAGATGTCGTTTCTTTGAGTTCTTTTGAAATCTAACTCACTGAATTCCTTTGTTCAAAGAACAGAAAGAGCTATGTGACAGAGTTTAAAAAAATAAATTTTAAGACTAATGCCCATTTATTGTTTATTCTTCAGAAGTGAAAACTTGTTAGGATCTAAGACAGCATGTGGTATTCATTTATCCCTGAAGGTGGTTTGAACTTGCTTTTAATAGCCTTAAAAAATAAAAATACAAATCAGCATTTAAAAGATGTCCAGTTATGTCTATTAAGTGTAAAATATGATTCTTCATATTCAAAATCACAAACTAATATTTTTAAGTTGTGAATGGCAATTCTACCTGTTCTATTCAGAAAACAAGTATTTAATCAAGTATTTCTTCTGTTCTATAGCTTCTCATCTAGTTGATGTGTATTACTTAGAAATATATTTATTTTAGAACTAAATTCTTCAGGTGCATGAAGAATCTACTATGTCCACTGATAGGCTGGTCCAGTATTCAGTAACATGCACTGTTAAAAGAAAATGCTTTATTTTTTATACAAATTTTTCTAGTTTTCTCCCTCAACCTTATCATTGAAACCCATTGTTTTCTGTTAGATTAAGAGGACCTCTAGTATCATTAATTTCCTACCTCTCTTGTTGCTAAGGATTGTGTAAAATTAAACTCTTCTTTTATTTTTACAGATATAAATGCACTCAAATTTTCTTGTTTCTTGCTGTGAGTTAGTTTTATGGACTCGGATACTTCTAATAACTCTTCTGAAACCATTAATATTTGTTTTACTGCTTTTCAAAGTATCAGGCAATCACTAAATAATAATACTAAAATAACAGCATCCTCTCTCTTTATTCAAAAAGTGGTAAGATATTTGTAACTCTACTAAAAATCTCTATAGTTATGGACACAGTGTTTGTCAGCACTGTATCGTAATGAAAATGATTAATCTTAATTTTATTATTCAGCATGATTCCTAAGTCCTTTTTACCATCATTTTCTAAAAGTGGCCACTCAACCTGTAAGCATGATATTTTTTCAGATCTCAATTTAAACTCACAAAACTCAGCAGTTTGGGGGGAAAAATAGAAAAAAGTGGTTCAGATATATCCACCTTTCTTCAACTTTTAAATCAGTCAACAAAAACCAACCTGAATTTTCCATATACCACTTCAGTATTTTTGTTTTCTCTGCACACTTCATCAGCAATAATTTTGTTTTCTTCCAGACAATTGACAGTGTAAAGAATCACACCCTTTTGCAACTTCACTACAAATGTTCTATTAGGTTATATCTGCAAATTTATCATATTTGATCTCTCAGTTTACTGTTACTGTATTTGATGTACCCCACACCTACTGTGTATAGTCAAAAAAAGGTCTTGATGAACTGAAATTAATTTTCCTTGCTCTCTCTCACTGAAAGTCCTTTCTTATATAAGGTGATGATTCCCCACATCCCCACCAAACTGTAAAGAGTTTTTTCTGAAATAGATCTCTTTGTCTGCTTGCTACTTCCCTCACACTGATGCTTGCTTCATGTTTATCTGAGACGGGAAAAACATTGTCTCATATGGATGGGCAACTAGTTTGAATACAATTAAAGCTGATGATCCCTGAATGTATTTCTGATAGTTTTTCAGTTGTGATCTGACAAGGTATCAGATGCTTGACAAGATGTCAAGCACCCTTTCTGATCAAAAGGTCTTATATAGAGGGTATTTCAGTGAACTTGATTTTGACACAGAACACAAAGTTTGGATTGTATACAGAGGATGATGCAGCTGAAAAATCCCCCTGAATGTTTTTTTCCCCTCTGGTAACTCCAAACAAACTCCTTGATCTGGTTCATCCTGTGATTGCAGAAATAACGGTGTTTAAACAGCATCCAGAAGAAGCTCAAAGGAAAAAAAAAAAGCAAGCTCACCTAAGACATAACTGCCACTTGGGTACTCAGAGAACTACAACCCTATTCAGCTTCTCTTCAAACACAAACAAAAGATGTTTTAACATTTGCAGCTGTCTGCATCATGATGGATCTTGTCTTCCATATCAATTAACAAAGTAATATCAGAGCTTGTTTCTTTTTGCCCTAAGTTAATCATATTTTCAGAATCCTGAGATTTTCCTTCTGTATATTTAGCTTTATTCATCAGCTGTTTGCAGTCTCCTGTCTCCTGTCATTAATTTCCATGCTTTTCATCTCTAACCAAGGTGCCTTCTAAACTAATAAATCTGTCTTTCATGATTGCAGGAATATGAATTTGGGGCATATAGTAAAGTTTCCTTAAACAATTTCCACTTTCTATTTACAGTAACAGTCAACCTATATCCCTGTAGAATCCAGTGGCTAGATAGAAAACCAGGGGAGGGAAGTTATTCTGTTTTTTAAAATGGTTATAACAGATGCCTAATAAATAATTATTGTCTTAAATTTGGTTTATGCTGTACACACAAACAAAAGTAAAGGAAAAAAAGCTGTGTAATATTTCAGTTTGAGGTTTCATAGAAAAAAAGGAAGGAAACATAAGAAAATAAAAATCTAAATGCTGCTAGATATCTTCTACAAGCAAAGTCAAGACAATTATCCTGCTTATTATTATATATTGTGTAGGAGCATCTATGTTTCCTATGCAAGATTTAAATCTTGTAAAGTCTCAGTTTTTCATTCAATCTGCTAAATACAAAACACACAAGAAAACTGAAGAAGGCATCAAAATAAAATATTTAGATTAATTTCTATCTGCTGTGTATTGAGCAAGAATTATATTTATTTAAATTCTCACCTTTTAGTTTATGTTGATGAATCAGGTTGAAATGCAAGTTTGGAGTCTGTATATATAAAATTTCAGTTAGATGGTGCTTTGTTGGAAGGGCTTCCACTTTCTAGTAGCTAATATGAGGTTGTACCATGTGAAGGGTTTATTTGAAACTGAGTCTAATACTTTTGAATTGTTGCATCAAAATAACAGTAGCATTGTCAAATTAATCTCCAGGTAGAAATATTAGTTCTGTTACACAATATGTCTAACAAACTCAGGAAAATACCTTCTCATATTTTTATTTTCAAAGTATTTAAGGAGAAGTTGCCATCAAACAAGATTTATCATAACTTTAGCACAGGGGCTTCTGTTAGGCATATGTTTTGAAGAGCTGTTGCAAACATCTTGTAAAACATCTTCATAAATGATCTGCATGATGGGGCAGAGTGTATCTCCAGAAAGTTTGCTGAAGATACAGTATCTGATATATCAGGGGATTGTGCTGCCATCCAGGGGGACATTGACAGGCTGGAGAAATTGCCTACAGGACCCCCGTGAAGTTCAACATGGGGAAGTACACAGTCCTGCACTGAGGGAGAAATAACCACATCCACCATTATATGCTGGTGGCTGAACATGTGAAAAGCAGTTTTGCAGAGAAAGCCCTGGAGATCTTCCTGGTGGACACCAAATTGAACATGAGCCGGTAATATGCCCTTGCGTCAAGGAAGACAAATGATATCCTGGGCTGAATTAGGCAAAGAATTGCCAGCAGGTCAAGGGAGTTGATCCTTCCCCTTTATTCAGTGTTGACAAGGCCACACCTGGAGGTCTGTGTCCAGTTCTGGACTCCCCAGTACAAGAGAGACATGGACATACTGGACAGAGCCCAACAAAGGACCACCAAGAGGATCAAGGGACTGGAGGATCTCTCATATGAGGAAAGGCTGAGAGAGCTAGGACTGTTCAGCCTAGAGAAGGCTCAGGGGAGATCATATTAATGTCTATAAATACCTGCAGGGAAAGTGCAAAGAAGACATAGCCAGGCTCCTTTCAGTGGTGCCCACTGACAGGACCAGAGGAAATGGACACACACTGAAACACAGGAGACTCCCTCTGAACATCAGTAAACACTTTTTCACTCTGAGGGTGACTGAGCACTAGCACTGTTTGACCACAGATGTTACAGAGTCTCCACCCTTGGAGATAGTCAAAAGCCATCTGAACACGGTTCTCGACAATGTGTTCTACGCAGCCCTGCATGAGCACTGGAGCTGGACAAGAGGACATCCAAAGGTGCCTTCCAACCTCAACCAGTTTGTGTCTGTATCTGTCCTTCCCATATGTAAGTTTTATGTATTGTTCTTTAAATGTTTGCTGCAATGTTTTCCATTCTTCATTGTTAATGTCCTCAGATGATTGCCACATTAGATAGTAGTGAGATCCAAATTCTAACCAATGCAGCTATGAGGTAGTAGACTTGAAAATAATAAACAATTTTTGACACAGGAAAATTTTTATTAGTGTGGAGCTATTCCTCATTTTAGGTCTCAGGAGTGGGAATTTTTTTTCCAAAGTGTGAAACCATGGAATACCAAACATGAAGGCTAAGACAATCAAGGACATAAAATTATGTTTATAAACAATATATTTAATTTTTTTTAATTTCCATGATTGAAAAGCACTGAAAAAATAGAATATTACACTGTGCACCATAGATGGTGATTTGGAATGCAGAATAAACATAGTTTTGTAACTAACTCAGAGTTATTTATCAGCTATGTGAAAGCGTATGTAGTAAAAAAAAAATCTAAGGTTACATCTGTGGAAAATGTAGATGTTTAAACGGACAAACATAAAAGCATCAGAGAACATGTGCACACCATATGATGTATGAAGGGTCTTATGCTTAAAGACAGTTGAGTTACCACAGCCTAACAGGTTACCACTATCAATTGATATACCACAATTGATTGCAGGTGTGATCTTTGCTTGCTCCAACTGGAAGTAGTACGCCTTTGCTGTTTAACATCTTTGTTGAAAACATGGACAGTGGGATCAAGTGCATCCTCAGCAAGCTTGCCAACAACAACGAACTGTGTGGTGTGGTTGACACGCTGAAGGTAAGGGATGTCATCCAGAGGGACCTTGCCAGGCTTGTGAGGTGGACCTGTGCAAACCAGATGAAGTTCAACAAGGCCAAGCACAAATTCCTGTGCTTGGGCCAGGGCAATCCCAAGCACAAATACAGGATGGGCAGAGAATGGATTGAGAACAGTGCAACAAGAAGGACTTAGGGGTATTGGCTGATTAAAAAATCAACATGAGCCTGCAAACACAGAATCAGAATCACAGAACTGGTAATGTTGGAAGGGACCACAGTGGGTCATCTGGTCCAACCTCCCTGTCCAAGTAGGATCATCCTAGAGCACATGGGACAGGATTACATCCAGATGGTTCTTGAATATCTCCAGTGAAGGAGACTCTACAACTTCTCTGGGCTACCTGCCCAGTGTGCAGGAACTCACACAGTAAAGAAGTTCTTTCTCATGTTCAGGTGGAACTTCCTGTGCATCAGTTTCTGCCCATTGCTTCTTGTTCTATTGGTTGGCACCACTGAAAAGATCTTGGCTCGATCCTCTTGACACCCACCTTCTAGGTACTTATACACATTAATGAGGTCCCCTCTCAGTCACCTCTTCCTGAAGCTGAACAGGCCCAGCTCCCTCAGCCTTTCCTCATAAGAGAGATTCTCCAAACCCTTAACCAACTTAGTCGCTCTCTGTTGGACCTGTTCCAGGAGCTCCATGTCTCCCTTGTACTGTGGAGCCCAGAACTTCACACAGTACTCCAAATGTGGCCTCATGAGGGCTGACTAGAGGGGCAGGATCACCTCTCTTGACCTGTTGGCAATGTTCTTCCTAATACACAATGTGTGCTTACAATGTGTGCATCCAAAGAAGCGTGGCCAGCAGGTAGAAGGAGGTGATTCTAGAATACTGTGCCCAGTTCTGGAATCTGCAACATAAGAAGGATATGAGCTGTTGGAGCGAGTCCAGAGGAGGACCTGAAGGTAGTCAGAGGACTGGAGCACCTCTCCTATGAAGACAGGCTGAGAGAAGCCTGTGGGAAGACCTTATAGAAGCCTTCTAGTACCTGAAGGGGCTACAGGAAAGCTGGAGAGGGACTTTTTATAAGGGCATGGAGTGACAGGACAAGGCATAACAGGTTTAAACAGAAAGAGGGTAGACTTAGATTGGATATTAGGAAGAAATTCTTTACTGTGAGAGTGGTGAAACACTGGTTACCCAGAGAAGTTGTGGATGCTCCATCCCTGGAGGCATTCGAGGCCATTCTCACATTCCAGTCTTTGACATATAAATACATAAAAATATGGATGCAGAGTTAAAAAACAATCAACCCACCTTTAAATAACTTTATGGTTGGTTCAAGGGCTACCATGACTGTCACCAGTGAACAGAGGTGAAGATTTACAGAGACTGAACTTCAGAATGTTTGTTATAAAGTGTTCAGCTCCCTTTAAAAGAACAAGAGCCCAGTCTAGAAAGAGAATAGGCCTAACCAGGACCATTGGATGACAATCTGCCAAGTGGCAACAGGTACCAACAAAACCTTCATAGATATCTGCTGGCTGAGATAGTGAAGACTGGTAGCAGGCTGAGAAATTAAAATGAAACATGCTTACAGTGCTATCTTTAAGTGTATTCAAGTATACCGACATTTAATCTGGAAGTATCTGTCTATTCATTGATTACTCGGTTAATGTTAGAGTTATGGTTACAACTATGCTGATGTTTCATTTTTGAGTTGTTAAAATTAAGTGAAAAAAAATCTGATGCAGAAGAATAAAATTCTCAGCTGAGGCACCTAGTGAACACATTTTTCAATAGCTCTTTTCCCTGAAGAGTTTCCAAGGTCTTCTGAAGATCACTAAATTTCTCTATGTCTTTCTTGACAAAAGCACTCCTTTCTGATCCTGATACTCCTGGCGCTTCTGATTCTTTAGAAAAAAAGGTACACAATGTTATGGAAAAGAAAGCTGACAACTTCATGCAAATTTTGGTTTGATCATGGGAAACTTGAATGGGAGGATAAACAGCAGTAAAAATTTCTTATTCCAAAGGTGTAAACTGCTTCATCTCTAGCAAACATGTGAAGAGTCCAGTCATGCAACAAAACAGTGCTAAAAAGCTTAGAATGCTTAAAATAGGAACTAATTCTCTATGACATATGAAATTTCTATTTTCTAGTACCATTTATATCTCACATAACAAAAAATTATAAAACATATAATATTCATAAGTAAAGTTCACAAAAAACAGGATACCTGTTTCTTTTTGATGAATCATTATGAAATGCCAGCAGTTCCCTCCTCAACATCTAATTTTCAAATACTGTAATGGTGTTAAATACAAAATAGAAAAAGGTAACAGTAGACTTTTGGAAAGTACCTTTATTTACTTTCTGCAGTACTATATGATACTAATGTGGTGTTTAGGGACATGGTTTAGTGGTGGACTTGGCAGTATACTAGGTTAATGGTTGGGCTTGATGATCTTAAAGCTCTTTTCCAACCAAAATGATTCTATGATTATACTCTGCTTTAAAAGAAATGTATGACTAGTGAAATGCCCAAGAAGATGGGCTACATACTACTTTTCCTAACATTTCTATTTACCAACTTAGACAACTTTATCTTTCATTTTTAGCCTGCTATCTGTTGCAAACCCAATTCTGAGGCACTTAATTCTTCCTGTAGTGGGCTAAGACAAGTTGGACACTTAGGTCAAAGCTTCCATCTTGGTAGCTGGCTTCCTGAGCATTAGTTGTTACCTACAATCAGCATCTTAATGGTAAGTCTTTGTGGAACTAGTCCTTATTTTGAAATGTTTGCAATAGTGTTATACTGGAAATTTGAACATTCATACAGAGGTATATGTATGTATGCAATGTAGCCTACTATGAGGTTTCTAAACCTTTTATTTGTATGCCTTTACTGTGACTTCCTGTACACTTTCTACAGAAAACTCACACACGACCATGTGACAAGCAAATCACATATAGTATCACAGTGCCTTTGTGACCAGACTACATAGAAATTTTTATTAATATTTTTTCCTAGAACTAAGTATTTGTGAGATGACTGATTAGTCTGTCCTTTTAGAGAATCAGGAAAAAGATTCCTGAATGTTTCAGTGTGTAATATTTAGAAATAAAATACATTTCAAATTCTACCAATTAAATACCAGAATACATGCTCAGGGTTTTATCTAAGTATATACCCCTACACCCCCCAAAATAATAAGGATTTAATCTAAATTCTTCTTGTTTATAACATTTGTCCATTCCGAGAGTTATTTATTTATTTATTTATTTATTACATAGCCTGTTTCATGGCTGATTAAATATTTCACTAGAGTATTCCATTTCTTGACTCCTTGTCTTCTTCCTCTGGATTCTGTAGTTGTTTTGTCCTTGAATCTAACCTATGATAATATGATATTTTTGTTAGAAAGCAGCAGTGTTGCAGGGAAAGATTTTGTTCAGTAATAACCCATACTTAAGCTTTTCTTTAAGAACCCCAAGCAGCTTTTTTAAGTTTGTAATATCCAAGTTTAACATTCTGACAGTTTCCTCATATTACTCAATATACAGGAAAATAACCACATTGATAGGAGCTTAATTAACAGAACTACAAGGTAAGGAATCATGCATAAAACAATAAACTCATGTAGTGTTAATAAGCTAGTTTGGATGGGGCAGAATCTTATTGACAAATAAACAGTTTATTACCATGTGGAAGTAGGTGCATTATTAGAAACCACAGTTCATTTAGGACCTATTTCTCAACAAACATTTAGTTCTTGCCTTATCATAATTGTGTTGTTCTAATCACTGTGAACAATTGTACTTCCATCTCAGTTACTTTTTTTAAAAAAATGATAAATACATGCTTCTGCTTCAGTAGCCTTGCAAATCAAAGCTTTGAAGTCAAGGTCAATGAGAGTGCAATGTAA
Source organism: Aegotheles bennettii (assembly GCA_013398125.1). Lineage (NCBI taxonomy): Eukaryota > Metazoa > Chordata > Aves > Caprimulgiformes > Aegothelidae > Aegotheles > Aegotheles bennettii. Next base: position 46,799 of record VZRW01012148.1, read on the forward strand.
GCCGTGCTGACAATATCCATGAGGTCTCCAATAAAGGAATAAGAAGCGGTTCATCGTTTTTCAAGTTTGTCAGTCTAAGTCCCACTCCACGTGATTGTCCAGAAGTATTGTACATGAATGCTAGAACTGAGGAATATAATTAGTGACAGTAAGTAAAGAAGTTAGTACTGTTTTCTGAGTGTCTGTTCTGGTAAGTGTAACACACAGTAGCAAATATGAGAATGTTGCTACAACTGTCTGCCTTTGAAAGGTGTCTTCTGAGCACTAACGGAGAGAGACTCAGAGTATTTACCCCACAAGGTAGCAGTGATATCCAGCCATGGTAGCTTGCCATAGAGTTGAGAAACAGATATTTTCAATAGCATTGAAAAAGTTAGCAAGATACATAAATGTGCCACTTATGGGAAAGAATGACTTTTTAAAGAAATGTAGCTCTGGCATCATTATACTGAAACAAGCACGTCAAGATGATTTGTCACTATTTGTGTGCGCACATACTGAATGCTATTTTCTCTCAGTACAGTGGATACCCTTAAAAATGTTGGATTTGCCTTCAAGAAACAAGTGTTTTCATAAGTAGTTGTAGAATCAGAAAGACTATAAGCAAGTAGGACATTTTAAAAGGCCAATGAAGATCTTGGCTAATCACATAGTAGATCTCAAGTGCACATGCAGACAAAAATGTCCCATCTAAAGAAGATACAGGATTTGGAACAGTCAATGAGCATAAGCTTACCCATCCTCTGAATGACAGTTATTCATGAGTAACCGACCTTCGTCAGATCAGTTACTGGTCATCATCAGCAAAAAATAATCCAAACAAAACAAACAAAAAATACAGTACAGAAAACAGTTATTCAGGATGGTTTTGAAGAGATTATGTGTGAAAAATACACAAAAACTCAATATGACAGTACTATAATTTTAAACTAGTAGTTAATATTGCTTCAGAGTTTATCTAGAACAGGAATAAAATTATCACAGTGTGGCAACTATGTGGGAATTTGTACAATCCATTTTGGAGGTGTCCAGAAGCCTATCTCTATCAAGACCGTAAAAGAACAATATTGTCACAATCCATATTTATGGACTGTATAGAGTGTTGAATTATAAGGTACAGAGGACAATATAAAACAAGATGAGCAGAATGGAAGTAATTTTTTTAAAAACTGAGAAGGATAAGAATAGTACTTTTAACTCATAGTAAGTTATTAGAGCAAGGATACCTCAGACATTTGAGAACATAACACCCGCCCAGGTGGACAAGAAAGCCAATGGCATCTTGGCCTGCATCAAAAATGATGTGGCCAGCAGGAATAAAGAAGTGATTATCTCACTGTACTCAGCATGGGTGAGGTCACAACTCAAGTATTGTGTTCAGTTTTGGGCCCCTCACTTCAAAAAAGACATTGAGGTGAGGGAACGTGTCCAGAGAAGGGCAACAAAGCCGGTGAAGGGACTGGAAAATATGTCTTATGGGAAATGACTGAGGGAGTTGAGATTGTTCAGTCTGGAGAAGAGGATGCCCATAGTGAAAGGACAAGAGGAAATGGCTTTAAATTGCAGCAGGGGAGATTCAGATTGGACATTAGGAAAAAATGCTTTCACTGTAAGGGTGATTAGATATTGGAATAGGTTACCCAGGCAGGTGGTGGAGTCACCGTCCCTGGAGGTGTTCAAGATGCATCTGGATGTGGCGCTGGGTGACATGGTTTAGTGGTGAACTAGGTAGGGCGGTTGGACTGGATGATTTTGAAGGTCTCTTCCAACCTCAATAATTCTATAATTCTATGATTCTATAACTTGTGGTTTTTTAAGTTTTTTACTTTAGGTTGGTGTCATGTTTCATGAAGAAACAAAGTATTTCCATTTGACAGATTATTTAATTGCAATTTCATAGCCAATCTATGAAAATTTTCTAATAGAATTGATTTTGGGTTAGCAGATCTTTTAACAGTATCACAGCTTGTTGGGGAAAAGTACAGAAGGTGTACCATGTGTAGGAGCAAGTCTTTAGCTGATTAGTTGTACTACAGGTACTGAGCTATGAAGCTATGAAGACCTGGCTCACTTTAACCAGTATTTTCAGCCCTTCATGTACATGCATCAAATTTGATAAAAGACTTAATCAATCATTAAACTTTTTCTAATACTGATATTTTTCCAAACTACAGCTTGAAGGGTATAAAATAGGATCAAATACAAGCAGACTTGTAGAAAAATCACACAAAAATACAGAATTTTTTATATTGGTCTATCACAAGTATAAAATTGAATAATATATGTGTATATTGTATATGCATATTTAATGTGTATGTTTAATATATTTCATATATTGATATTTAATATATATTCAATTTGGTTTATATTTTGAAAATATATTCTAAATAATACATAAAACTCAGAAAAAGTTCAATGTTTTATTTCAGACAATCATTTACAGCATGAAATAAAACTTCAACAAAATGCACAAGTGCTAATTATTCTCCGTAACAGGAATTAGTTGTATTTGGAATTTAAAAGTAATTTTATTTGTAATTATGCATCTGTAGTATAAATAATGAAATAACCTCAGCATTTTTAAATGAACACTATATTTCTGCTGCTTGTTCAGTAATTCCAGTTTTTAACCCATCACAGATGTTCTTTATACTTCATGGGTGTGGGGGGGTTGAGTGGGGAGGTGTCTTCATTAGCTTTACTCAGTTGTTTCTGGGCTTGGGGTCTTTTGGGTTTATATTTTGAATATTAAGTTCCTGTAAGTTAAGAAGTTGATTTTAGATATCCTAATTTAGAACACATTTATTTTTGTAGAACTAGCGCTTTATGGTCTGTGGTTCTGAAGCACAGAACTGTATTAGACTTCATTAACAACCACATTTCCTTTATTTGAAGCTATTTGCATCCATGAAAACATGACCTATATCTTCTGTGTACTTATAGTTTGTTATGTATGGTTTATTTCAAGCTTTCTTGCACACCTTTTCTTGTCTTAAGGGTTATTTAGTTTTTTAAGATATAAAAAAGTGTAGGAGTCTTGAAAAATAAAAATATGTGTGTCATGTGTGTGCACTTGCTCTTGCAAGTTTGAATCTGTCACAGATTGGCAGTCCTCTCTATCTGGGCAGCTTTTTAGTCTGGGACATCATTTATCAGGTAAAATATGGAACAGATGATGCACATGAATAGCTATGTCAAGGTTAGTTTCCTCAATATATTTTCCAACTTTACTGGCAGGACACCTAGTTTAAACAGTTGTATAAACAGTAGTATGCAGAAGTTGCAAACCCTATCACATCCTAGGATAGTTCCTTACTTTTAAAGAGAATACAGAAGGTGCCAAAACAATGGACAAGGAACAATAATGATGTCATCAGCCATTTCCAAGTAAGGACACTAGTTATTAAATCATTATTACTTACAGTTTAATGCATACCAGCTTCAGTTTTCAGATCAGTTTTCACTTTAAATGTTGTTATACTGCAAGTACATATGCTTCAACATTAAAACAGAATGGAAAAGGTATGACTATTTGGAAGCAAGTTCCTGGTTTAGAAATCTATGCCAGTTAGGGAGGGAACACCCAACATGGAGGCAACTGTCTTAGCCCTGACTCTTGGAATTCTTTGTATGATAAACATAATTTTTATATGTACCTCTTTTTAAGGAACAAAATGTCATACGTAAAGAACAAAATAAATATTTTTTGTCAAATTCATGAAATAGTGTTCAATTACAGAAATTTGGATTTGGAATTGGTGTGTTTCTGATCTTAAAAAAGATCTTTATAATTTAAGACTGTGTATAAATTTACCTTACCATGCCATACTCACTTTCTCAGCTTGACTAGTTGATCTTCCTGTACTTTATATTTATCATGTTGCTCATATATCTAACTCTAGATTTTTCTTCTCTGGTTCAGTTTACTGACCTCAGCCTTATTAAATATTCAGCTATTATAAATGAAGACATTTAATCAGTGAGGTCTATAGCAGCAATTGGTCCACACTTTAGAAATTTTTCTTTACTCTTAAGTTGCTGCTAACTGTGACTGTTAAATGTTTTTTAAGGTAAGATAAATATCTGGCATCTGCAAAATATTTCTATTTAAAAATATTTATGTTATTCATCCATTTCGTTTTACAGGAAATTTTCTCCCAAAGAGAACCCTTTGTATTAAAAAACTGTCTGGAGCTTCCATTTGCATAAAACACAAAAACTTATTGCTAGAACACATTGAGCTGTTTTAGAAATTACAGTGAAATTATATTTATCTTTGGTGAGAAATGAGCTACAAGTCTAGGTAGATTTTTTAAAAAAATATCCTGATTCCACACAAGTGTTTTAATTTTAAGAAATGAGAGAAAAATCATAAAAAAAGAAAAAACTAGACAATTTTCTTCTAAATTGCAAATAGATTAATATACTCCATTGACCAAATTATCCATAGAATGGTTACCTTTTTTGTTTTTCCTGCTTTCCTTCCATCAACAGATCATACGAGGTGTAAATCTTATTTACATTAAGATCAATGGCCAAATTCTAACTAAAATAAATTGAAGCCAGGATTTCACATGAATAATGAAATTATACCATGGTCAGCAGGGAAAGATGGAGAAAGAGAAAGCAGCTATCCTAAAGCATGGGACAGCTCAAATACCTTTTTTCTTTCATTTTACTATACAAATTCAAATTACAAGTCTAACAGTACTAAACTGACAACCTAGGAAACACGTCACCATAAGACAGGAAATAAATGGTGCTTAAGAGATTTGCAAAATGTCTGGATTGGAATGTTGGAAAATTATGAAAATAAATTAAGAAGAGGGAGTTATAGATTCCAAGACAAAATACTTATATTTATCTTTACTCTTCCACTTCTTGGAAGACAATGTTTGATATTAAGCCCAGCCTTCTTCTGCAGAACATACTGATAGTGGAATACAGATATTGCCTTTTTTTTGCAATGTGATTATTGTTTCACCATATATTCACCACTAAATCAACCATTGCAAGACAGCCAATATCATGAGATACATGACAGGTTTGATTGCCTTATGAGAAAATTATATTCTTCACACTACTAATCAGATAATGCTTCTAACTTCAGGCATTTTTAGTAAATAAACTGGACTGATACATCCTTTTTGTAGTATTGTAGTATTCCTTTAGGTATATTACACTATCAAAATAAAATGAGTGACAAAGAATAGATTTCCTTTTTGTCTGATGACCAAATTCTGAGCAAGCTCTGGGAAGACAGATCATTGCAGTTGACTGGAAAAAAAATGCCAATTGGGTGCTTTTTGTTTACCAGTATATACTGGAAAAGAATTATCCTCTGAAGAAGAGAGGAAAATTAAAATTAATTAGCCTAGAGCCCAGTACATCTGTAGGAAAAGTGCTTCCTCTCTCTAGCCCCTTAAATAACATCAAGTAGTAGCACATAAAGAAAAAAAAAATAAAATTAAAGCACTTAGAAAGAAAAAGATGTTTGTACACTGCCTCATCTGGCATTATTATGTTCACACTACTGAGGAATGAAGCCACTGCCAGAGTCTGCCTTATTGGTATACTTATAAAAGAAACTAAGAAAATAAATACATTCCAAAGAAACTAAATGACCATCCAAGTTATGACAGTGCTGCGAACAAAGTCAGAAGATAATACTCAAGGAGTACAAACGGTTCCCCCACAAAGGAAAATCCTTTTTTTGTTTCTTCCTCTCCACAGTTCCTCAAAGAATAAATCAATAACAATGGGTCTTAGCACATGTACTTGTATACAGAAAGCAGAAAAAAACAAACTATAGAAAAACAAATGTCTGTATATTTTTTACAAATGTCTTTATATTTTTTATGTTTTTTCACTTTCAAAAAAGCACAGAAGGTTATGAAAAAAGATGGTCATTAATACAAATATATAGAATTGTACACAAAACCAAAAAAAGGTAATGCTGATGAAAAGCACAGCAAACATAACAAATTTAACACAATTTTAAATAGTAGGATATTGATTATGAAGTTTCTAAATTGTGTGCTTTACAAGCTCATTTGAAAGAGCTTGTGCTGCATGTTGGAAATTCTGGCCATATCTGCCATGTCCATCAAAGGTGTACAACCTGAAGGAGCTAACTAGAGACTTCCTAGACTAACTGCATAATTCAGTTGAAGTGTTCTGCTCACAAAAAGTTTTTGTGCTTCCCAGGAATCCGATATTGCACCAATTCTCCATGAAGTATCAGAGATATTAATTATCAAAACTAGGATTTTATCAGGCAGCTCTTTAAAGAGCCTGGAGGAGACTAAACTCTTGCATTATGCATTCAAGTTCTTGTAATTTTCAACATCACTTGGTATTAACTTTCCCATTCCACTAAGTAGACTATAGATTTTCCCCTTGGCTTTTTGGCTATCAATAATTTTATTGTCTATTCCTCATTTTTCATGTCCCCTTGCTATCCATGTCGTATTTTCTTCACTGGTTTTTGTGATTTTGTTCTTGTTTCCTATACTAAAATTTATCTTAACTTCATATTCTGATGGATTTCTTTTTCTGTGTGTTCCCATCTTATTTGTAAGATCTATGATGTGTACTTGATTTAGCCAAACTAATTAGAACACATAAAACCAACTTAATCTCTTTCTGTGATGAGGTAAAATGGCTTGTGAATGGAAGAGAAACTACAGCTTGCCTCTGGTAAGGCTAATGACAGTCTTTCCCAATATATTCCTCTGATCTTTTGAGGAACTATTGCTAGAATAAAGTACAAAGCAGTGCCATGAGAACACTGAAAGTTATGGAAGACCATATACTCAAGGAGTAAGTGGATAGACAGATTTCTCTTCTTGGTAAAGAAATCAGTGGTCAGCGAAAAAAATCCCACAACCCAAAGAACCTCCAGGTTGCAATTTCCTCTGGTTTTAAATTTAAAATATTATTTACATGGTATTTTTAAAGAAAGACCTAGAAATAGATTTTTAGTTAAAATAATGCCAATTGTTTCTCTCTTTAGTACAATACTGGAGAGAACACAGCAGCTTTCACTTCCCAGCCTAGAAGCTCTTGTGTCTTAAGACTGTACCACACAATGTTTGAGATGCATGACAAATTTGATTGTCATTACTCAGTCTGACAGAAGTTTGACTTCAAACATCACTTTATAAAAATAACAAAGAAAATTTACACTTTTTTGATTCCCTACTAGTACAATGTAAATAATGGAATTTTACAAGCAGAGAAGTCAGAAATTGCTAGGTTATTTCTTTCTTGGTCCTTACAATGAATTATTTTTGAGGAGATATTCATCTGGGAGATTGCTTAATTATAAAGCTTTAAAAAAAAGTTTTCTTGTAAACCTTAATAAAAGGAAAGCTCATTTCTACTAATGGGAGGTTCCCTCAGTAAACGTCTAAGAGAAAACATCCTAAGGTGTAAAAAATTTAGAAAATGGTTCAGTAATAAATATATTTTTCCTGTTAAATTTTTATATCAGTGTGAATCTCTACAATGACATTTTTTTAATGTAAAAATGGGAATGCCATTACAATGAAATATGCATGATAAGGAGTTATATGTTGCATTTTACTTTGAGACTTGACTTAAAATTGCTTTCACAGAATCACAGAATCACAGAATTCTAGGAGTTGGAAGGGAACTCGAAAGATCATCTAGTCCAACACCCCTGCCAGAGCAGGCTCACCTAGAGTACATCACACAGGAACACATCCAGGCGGGTTTTGAATGTCTCCAGTGAAGGAGACTCCACAACCTCTCTGGGCAGCCTGTTCCAGTGCTCTGGCACTCTCACAGTGAAAAAGTTTCTCCTGATATTCACATGGAACCTCTTATGCTCCAGTTTGCATCCATTGCCCCTTGTCCTATCATTGGTCATTACTGAAAAAAGCTTGGCTCCATCATCCTGACACTCACCCTTTACATATTTGTAAACATGGATTAGGTCACCCCTCAGTCTCCTTTTCTCCAAGCTAAAGAGACCCAGCTCCCTCAGCCTTTCCTCATAAGGGAGTTGTTCCA
>VZRW01012148.1:55085-109403 GCA_013398125.1 Aegotheles bennettii
ATGGAGGCAAACACTACTTGCACTCCAGACCCCCTAACCAGCCTTCCCAGGGCCCTGAAGTCACTCTTCATTGCCCTTGCACTTCTTGTAATAATTTCATCACTGCCAGCCTGAAAAACCAGCAGTGGGTAGTAATTGGAGGGCTTTACAAGCTCAGGGAGTTTCCTTTTAATTTCTTTAAACCGAACCCCAGGGAGGCAGCAGACTTCCCTGTGGGATGGGTCCGGTCGACAGATGGGCCCTTCTGTTCCCCTCAGAAGGGAGTCACCCACCATAATTACTCTCCTTTTCTTTTTAATTGAAGAAGTCCCAAGGCATCGGGGTGACTGACAAGCCCTAGTTGTTTCACTAGATTGATCTACCCCTCCAACTTCATTTACCTGTCCCTGAAGTACCAAGGACTCGTACCTGTTACTCAAGGGCAACTGGGCAGGTGAAGGGGGTTGGGAGGGTCATCTTCCTCTTTAGCGTTATTAGTCTGGGGTGAATAGTTTGGGTGTCTGTCTCACTCACTCACTCACTCACTCACTCACTCACTCACTCACTCACTCTCTTACTCTTACTTTCCTGCCTTGTTAGCTGCTGCTATCCCAGCCATTTTTCCAAAGTTGAGCCATGCAAACCAATAATATACTGTATGCCCCAGCTGATTATTTTGTTGAACAGCCCAAGTGAAAAAGACCTGTTTTCAGCTAAAGGTGGCAGAATTTGCTGTGATTACTATTTGTACATTGAATCTTTAATGGTAAAAGACAGAAGAACTGAAAATTAAGAACTGAAGAGAAACTGCTTCTGGCACTCAGACAAAAATGAGAATGAAAACTGAGTTGCACACGAAGGAACATGGAAAAGAGAGGAGATGATTAGGAATGAGCATTAAAGTATCTACCAATAAAATCTCATTAGTGTATTTTAAAAAATATGACTACTGCATAATGCTGTTGCAATTGAGTGTACATCACCATAAGAGATAAAGACCACTTAATTTTAGCAGGAAACCAATGGTTACCTAAGAATTCATGATTGTTAAGCACTTACTTTCAACATGGTCAAAGAAATAGAGAATCATAAAGAGTAATAAATATAATTAGTACTTCAAAGAGATGCACCTCTAAAAGCTAACGGATAATTACAATTTTGTAAAATGGAAGGAAAAACTGAGATAGAAAAGCATGGAATTAATCGTATATCCAGAGTTTACTTAGAAGTCCACAATCACAAAACAATGAAAATCTGGACTTACTCTCTGTAATTGTAAGGTGAATTACACTGTTAAGAAATATAACAGGTAGACAGTTCTTCAGACTAGCCGACAATGCCATTTCCAATACTAGATGTCTCAGGCAAAGACTGATGGGATAAGGTGGAGTACAGACACATTTATACCTTATACATTCCCTGGTGACCAGCTTGCTTGGCTCCCATAGCTAGAAGTTTCAGCAGCAAATTCTCATCTGACTCAAGAGCAGGACTAGTAGATAGATTTCTGTCCCCAGAGATGCATGCAAGCTGACTGCAGGTAAGATGACTAGAAGTGATTGCTTAAGTGAGAGTGGAGTAAAATGATTCTCTCTTCTCAAGTGACAAAGAAAATGAAGACCTAGACCCCTCTCAGGGAGATCAGAGAATGAGAGTGGCTCAGAAAGCACAGTAGGAGGTTGCTCCTACAAGGTAGGAGTCTTCACTATGTATTTTAACAAGAGTAAATATTTTTTGACATTATGTAAATTTATGCAGTGCTGCCTGGGATGATGAGTAGACAGTCTGTATGAGAACAAAGTGGTGAGAAAGACCAGTGAAGTCCATAATAGATGTTGAGCCACAGGCAGGTCAGAAATGGCAGGAGAGGAACTACAACTCAGGCAGGAACATGGGATAGAACCTTAACTCCAAATCAGTATCAATATTTAAAGATTCTGTGAAAGAATTAGAAAACAAACAGAAGCAATCTAATGCTTAAGAGTAGCAGGTGAAGATAATACAAAAAACAAAATATGAATGGCGGGTTGCTAGCAGGCTTGCCAGTGTGTGAGCTAGGAATTATCTGATAGAATCATAGAAACGTTTAGGTTGGAAAAGACCATTAAGATAATCCAGTACAACAACTAATTGAACATTACTAAGTCCATGAAACTTGGTATCTTGGCAAATGCACACACACAAAAATTCACTATTTGGCCTACCTTAGTGAACAATAATGATGACTCACGGTTTGGGTAGATACTTGACAGGACTCTGGCAATGTTGAACCTCTAGCTAATGTACCTTTAGCTCTATGAAAGGAAGTAAGTGCCTTTTGATGCAGGGCACCAGGACCCCTAAAGCTTTCTCAAACATGCCTGAAACAAACCAGGAGTTTACAGTATGACCTTACTGTTAGATGAAGGGTGTTATATTTGTTTGTATATCATATACATTATGGTGTTTTGTTTTTAATATATCCTATGGGTGATAGAAATCAAAGTGGAGTCTACTATTTAATTCCGTTTCATGTATCTACATCTTTTTTTATCCCTGTGTTCAATCCAATCCATCCAGAATGGTCCAATAGCAAAATGAAATGACAATCAATGCTAAGTAGCTAATATCAACTGTTTTTGTCCCCTTACTATGTTAAAAAAAAGATCTTTACTACTACTGTTAATAACTTTAAATCAGGGTAATGCTCAAATATGGTATTGAGTATTGTATTCTTCATTCCTAAAAAGAGGTTTAGTATGGTGATGAATACTTAACAGACAGCAGAAAACTGCCTTTCAAAAAGGCAAAAATGTTATGTTCAGCTGGTATATTGCAGCTATGAGAAGCAGAAACTCCCAATTGGTAATCAGTTCTGAATAAAGAGAACATCAGAATATGGAAGTCATTGCTTCTCATAGATAACACTCTCCCACTCAAGATGACATTACTCCCAGCTCTTCCAGCTTTTGCAATCATACCTAAGACACTGCCAGAAACATAAAAAAAAAAAAAATGCTTTCCAGTGTCAGACTATAAAGACCAGTTTTCTGTCTCCAACAGTGATAATAGGAGAAGCTATGTAGGGAGAATGCATGAGACTGGACACTTTCTGCAGTCCATCTCCTTGACCAGCACTCACAATTATTGTGTTAGATGTGTAAGAGAGTACATCACTGCTCAGTGCTTTTAGTATCTATTTATGGACCTGTTTTCCATGTATTAGTCTTAATCCCTTTTTCAATTGACTAATATTCTCTGCTTTTACACAATCTCGTGGCAGCAAATCTCAGAAGTTCACTATCTACTTCCTTTAACTATTTTAAACTGGCCACCTGCTAGTTTCATTGAGCAGTTTCTACTTGTAATTCAGGATTTCATGAATAACAGCTCTGCATTCAGTTTATTCACTGCTTCTATAATTATATAAACCTCAGTTATAGACCATCACTCCCCTTTCTTCTCCTCTCTAGACTTTTTAGCCATCTTCTTAATCATTTTCATTGCTTTTCTGTGTATTTTCTCTAATTCCACAATGTTTTTCTTGAAACACTCAGACCAGAACTGTACATAACACTATTTGACTTACTGAAAGCACTGGAAGGTTTTAATTTATAAAGATTGCTTCCAGTAAAAGAAAGAAAATCAGGTAATTATTAAAAATAAAATCATTCTTCAGTATTTCATTTTTAAAATGTTCTACTGTCAATTTTCTCTTCATCTTTAGAAATAATTTTAAAAGGCTTTACTCAATGGTGATCACTTATACAGGAATTTCTGTGAGGCAAACCAGGCTCTTTGCACTCAAAATCCCAGACCTTGTTTAATTGCTTTTTATACAGAGATGGGATCATGTTAACATCTTTGTCTTGCAGCATCCATTTACCATACTGAAATTAACACATCTCACTACAGAATGCCTGATTTGATGAGGGGAAAAAAATAAATAAAAAGGAAGATGTTGATTTTTCTTTCCTCAAACAGCACTCCTGAAATGTGAAGATAAAGATTTAATACTCTTCTTTGAGGTGTCCCAGTGAAAATGCTGTCAGACAATTTGGAAAAAAATGGAATGTCCTGTTGGAGATGTTTCCATGCTCCACTGAGACAAAAGGAGAGCCAGCAGTTCAGATCCATTAAATCAAACTTGGATTTCATAACCCTGAGGACTCTCCAGCCATGGGGCTACGGGTAAAAGAAGAAACTATGCTTCCAGCCACTTATATATCAAATATTGAAGAATGGAAAGTATTTGATGAATACAAACCAACTCCATTGATAGCTGTGAGTTGCATTTTCTGGAAAGTGGATTATTTCTTAATACCTCATTCAGTTACAATTATTCCCCTCTAGAAGATTAAATTGCCGTGAGAAATGTGGTTAAATGCCTGTCTTTTAATATCTTCCAAGCTAAACCAAAAACCTTACAATAAACTGAGCTTTAGAAATGTTCCATCCATATACAGAATGCCAGACCAATTGATTTCTTGGCTGCTTACAGGGAGAAAGAGACAGGCTGAGGCAAAAGAAATGGAAAAAAATGTGGGAGGAAGAAGACTGGGATGGAGAGAACAGAAAGATCTTTAACACATTGCCTTATAAAACGTGAAATACAGACCAGGATTCCCTAGTATGCTCTACATCCTTTCTGATTTAAGAAATAATTATGAAATCTAGTGGTTGAGTGGACATATACCCCTTAATACTATAGGGCCAAGTACCATTATAATGGTCAATCCATACAATGTGTCAAAATTCACTATTTACATTATTCTAAAGCTTCACTTGTTGAAAAGCTTCATTAGTTCTAAAAATTCTAGTCCTGCTAAAATTGTCAGAGGATTCAGGAAGGTTCTGTCTTTCTTTGTTCACATATTTGCTGCTCTAATACTTAGGGAATTGCATAAAAAGCTATGATAAGAGTATCAACTCAAACAGTCTGAGGCTAAGCAATGCAGCAGTTAGATCTGGCTGTGCAATGTTAATTTGTCTGTATGTGTATTTTTACCATCTTTGAGTACAGGATTGACTATTCCATAAGCAGTATTGAACCTTTGCACTTAGACCCTTTTAATGTATGCCACCTTCTAGCACCTTATATGAAATGAAAGTATAAACTATAAAAGAATTCTGATCTGCATGTATTTAAAACTCATTTGGGAGAAAAATTTTCAAGTTTCTAGGTGTTTTTAACAGTTTAAAGAATAATTATAAACTTTCAGAAGATTGTATTAATATATTCTTGGGGCAAAATATTAAAACTGTTACTAGGTATTATTAAAATACCCAATTCAGAGGCAGGTACAACTTCAGTCTACACAGAAGACTACATAGTCAGTGATACAACTATAATGTGATGCTGCAACATGTGGTACTGCTAATTAAAACTGTTGTATTTTTCACCCCACTAAATTTTATTAGCATAAGAGCATGAGGTCCAGTTTTGATTAAGCTCTTTGGCGATCACACTGTAAGAGAAAAACACTGTAGTAAAAATAGCATACCAAAATGTACACTGTGTAAAATAAAGTTTAGAATTGTGAAATCATTTAAAACAGCTAATTCAAAATAAATAATTGTTTCTATAGTATTATTCGAATCAATTAGAATGTTTCAAAATTACAACTTTTTATTTTGATATTCAATTTTGTTGGGGATCCAGGCAAGGCGATGTGTCCGGGATCGAGGCGAAGCTAGGCGATGAAATCTCAAGCTGGCAGCAAGCTGCCCCAGAGCGCTGGGTGCACAGAGAGCGCAGAGCCGGCCTCCTTTCCCAGCACTAGATGTTCTTGCTGGTATCATAGGTTGAGTAGTATCTCAACGTCCAACTCAGAGCACATCCTACTCCTTCCCCCAGTGCTCAGGTACTGAAGGTACCCTAGTGCCTCGAGGCCCGCCTTTTATGGTCCACCCCCTTGTTAGGCAATTAGCTTTATTATCAAACAATTAGCACCTGAATGTGATGACCAGGAGGGCTGCCCTGTCAATCAACAATCAGGTAGCCCTCTGGTCATCCTCTACAAATTTACATGCAGCAACATCTGAGAAAAGTGGTATTTTTGAGAAAAAAAGTGAACTTTATATAAAAGTGGTAAATTTACTTTTGATATTTTAATATTAGAATACTCAGTCACTTCCACTGTCATCTGCCTGGCTACTGTCTTTATACTGATTCAGAATACTGGTAAATCTGAGTGAATACAAGTAGAAACATCTGCTAGAAAATATGATGAAAAATGGTCATAGAAATAGACTAAAATAAGCTAAGAAGGTGAGGAAACACTAAACAAACAAATTAAAAGTACTAAGCAGGGAGAATTTATTTTCTTCCTTCTAGTGGGCAATCTACAATATAAAATACCTTCTGATTTAGTTTTCAGGGGCAATTAATAGTTAGTAACATGAAAATTGAGAGCCTTCCATTTAACCCTTTCAGAGTTAGCATTTCCATGAATTTATAATAATATTACTTATTTAACATTTGATTCTTCAAGGTGTTAAACACTATGATCATCAGAGCACTTGCATGCATAGGTAATTTTAAGTATGTGAGCAGCCCACATGAAACCATCATCTTGGTTTTCATAAGCATATGATGAATCACATTACTGAATCCAGACAAGGGTGTTCAGAATCTTGTACAATCAAGCTAAGGGCTTTACATGAAGTGAAGACAATGAAGACATCCTGAAGAGTTTATAACAATCAGTTTAAGCAATATTAATGTTTTATTCTAAACATTCCCCATGAATGTCTGTGAGCACATTTTCTTCAATCTATCTTCATCTTTTACTAATTCTTTGGTTACTTTAGTGCTGTTATATATCTGACTTGCTCTATTTTTTATAGACCCATAAAGAAAGGCAGTTGGGTCTTGTGGAAGTGAGGGGAGAGAAGGGGGAGCAGAGGAGGAGAGGGGATGGTGGTGATAAAATGTAATTCCTCTGAACACCTGCTGAGTTTAATTGCACTACAGCTGGTGCTGATCGTAAGTGGGTAAGGGAGGAGTAGGGGGGGTTACTGACTGATTTGCTGTCATTACATCCAGTTTTATTGTCTTTTTTTCCCCTTTCAGTATTATTCTTACAAGTTAAAAGAGACTCTGAGTCTGAGGGATTAGGGACCTAAACCAAAGAGGAATCTTATGATCTGTGAGCAGAATAAGATGTGGTGTTTCCTGGATGAAGACATCTGAAGAGAGCATATGTGAACCTCAAGAGCAAGACTGATGATCCCAACAGACAAATTGCCACAGTATGCAGCATTCACTAGAATGAAAGGTTTATAGGTGAGATATTTAAAGAGGTCACCACGCCCAGAGCATGTGGGTCTGCAATGAAATAGAAGACAGTGCTTGAGATGAAGGAGCTGTGGTCATTCAAAAGGAATAGCAAACCATGCAGAAAAATTTCCAAGAAGGTTCTTATTCTGCAAGAACGTAATGATAACAAAGTATGGTGCATTTAAATAGTGTAGTATCAAGGCACTGTGGAACAAACCCCTTCTCACAAAATTGATAGAAATGGGCATTGAAAATGGACTGCCATAATCTTATAATTGCTGGGGACAAGCTGATTTAATATAGACAAGTATGATGAACATAGATGTGATTTAAAGACTTTATTTTAGGATATGTAAAAAAAGGCAATAGAACATTACAGCTGGATAATTCCCCTGGAAAACAAAACAAGACAAACCCTGAAACAACTACATCCCCAAATTTTGGGTTAGTTTGTAAGTAGCTACAAAGCTAAAAATGAGATCTAAAGTAGCAGGAAAACAGATTGACAGGTGTATTTCAGGACCTTGTGGAATTTTTACAGAACATGAATGTTAATAGTGATGTTAAATAACCTTTGTAAAAGATTAGAGAGTAATCATTCAGTGACAATGGGTGTGGGAGGGAGAACTTTAAATTTGGAACATGAAAATGCAAGATTTTTAAATTTTCAGAATTATAGTAAGTAAAGGATTAGTAAAGCATATCAGTTCAATTTTTATAAATAAAATTACTTCATACATATTTTTGATTATCTAAATAACAAACTGTGTTTAAAATAAATCCTTTTCAGGAATTGTTTACCTAAATAAAAATTCTGTAGCTGATTTAAATGTGTATTAACTGGAATATGGGCTTAATTATAAGTGTCTACGAAATAAGGTAAGAATATTCTAACTGGGAGGATACAAATGTTTGTGGCACATCACAATAAGAAAGTGCATTGACATATAGTACTGCTAAATAATGACAGAATAAAAAGAGACACAGGAAAAAAATGGGGTGATTTTTGCCTGGAGCTACAAACAATATTTATATTCCTGGAAGAATAGTGACCTAGAGCTGGCTTTCTCACGACTGAAAAAGTTTACAAATGGAAGAGGGAGAACTTTGCTTCCTGTTAAGCAGCCAGAAAGACAGAGTGGAAGGAACTACTTAGTTGTTACATCTTGGTCTCTAAAATTCATCCTACCTGGTACATTAATATCTAGCTGACCTTCATGAAATGTCACTCTTTCTCCATACTTCATCATGTATCCAGCTGTGTTTTTATCATTGATGTTACTGAAGCCTCTTCATTCTGAGTGTTTCCTTTCTGATTTGCCTCACAAAAGTTTTCCAAAATTAATTAATTCACCAAATTAATTTGAAGACATTCTCTCACAAATTACTTTATAGGATGTCAGGAACTCAACTCTAGTTTCATGTAAATGTATATGTAGTCACGTAACATTGTTAATTAAAAAGCTAACATTTTATTGCTAACTCCATCATCATATTCATTGATTATGTATTCTTGTCCTGATTACAAGGTAGAAAAGAGACGTATAAAATGCAAAATTTTCTCATAAATTTTAATTCTAGTTTTAAAATCATTTATATGCTTAATTAACAGATTGAAAATATTGAACAATTTCTAGCTCTGTCTTCATGAATGTTACCATTCCAAATGTTTCTTATCTGCTCCTTGTCTCTAAATAAGAGAGGCAAGAGACTTGATGGATGAACCACTCCGTGCATAAGGAATCGATTGGATGGTTGCACTCAAAGAATTGTGGTCAACAGCTCAATATCCAAATGGAAATAAGTGATGAGTGGTGTTCCTCAGGGATCAGTATTGGGTGTTGTTTAACATCATTTTCAGTGACATGTATGGTAGGATCAACTGTACCCTCAGCAAGTTTGTCAATGACACCAAACTCTATGGTGAAGCCAACATACTGAAGGGAAAGGATGCCATCCAAAGGGACCTTGACAGGCTTCAGAAGTGGGCCCGTGCATACCAGATGAAGTTCAATAAGGCCAACTGCACATGGGTTGGAGCAATCCCAAGCACAAACACAGGCTGAGTGGGGAATGGGTTGAGAACAGCCCTGAGGAGAAGAACGGAGCTGTTGATTGATGATAAGATCAATGTGTGCTTGCAGCCCAGAAAGCCAATTGTATACTGGGCTGCAACCAAAGAAGCGTGACCAGCAGGTCAAAGGAGGTGATTCTCCCTCTCTATTTCAATCTTGTGAGACTCCACCTGGAGTACTGTTTCCAGGTCTGGAATCCCCAGCATAAGAAGGACATAGAGCTGTTGGAGAGAGTCCAGAGGATGGTCACGAAGAAAATCAGAAGGCTGGAGCACCTCTCCTAGGAAGAAAGGCTGAGAGAGTTGGGGTTGTTCAGCATGGGGAAGAGAAGGCTCTGGGGAGACCTTATAGTGACCTTCCAGCACCTGGAGGGGGCCTACAGGAAAGCTGGAGAGGGACTTTTACAAGGGCATGTAGTGATAGGATAAGGGGAAAAGATTTGAAACTGAAAGAGGGGAGATATAGACTGGATTTTAAGAAGAAATTCTTTCCTATGGGGGTGGTGAGACACTGGAACAGGTTGCCCAGAGGAGTTGCAGATCCTCCTCCCTGGAAATGGTTGAGGCCAGGGTGGATGGAGCTTTGAGCAATCTGATCTAGTGGAAGGTGTCCTAGCCCATGGCAGGGGAGTTGAAACTAGATGATCTTTAAGGTAATTCCAACCCAAACCATTCTATGTTGATTCTATGCTCTATCCTGATAATAAAACAATTAGATCAATTAATCTTCAACTAATCTGAGTTTTTTCTTGAAGTCTAACATTTCTGGTGAGGCTGTTATTTTAAATGTTTCAGGTGTTGCCACCTATTTTTATTTTGCATTCTGTAACTTCTTAACCCACAGGCTGACAAATAGCTTCACTTTCTTTCTCCATTCTATATAACATCTGAAAACAGCGTTTTGATAGATGTAATAGGAAATAGAAATGTTTTATTTCTTGTGTATTTACCTTTCTTAGGTTGTCACAGAATCACAGAATCACAGAATCTAAGGGGTTGGAAGGGACCTCGAAAGATCATCTAGTCCACCCCCCCTGCCAGAGCAGGGTCACCTAGAGTACATCACACAGGAACGTATCCAGGCGGGTTTTGAATGTCTCCAGTGAAGGAGACTCCACAACCTCTCTGGGCAGCCTGTTCCAGTGCTCTGTCACTCAATATGTCAATATGGATGAATGTGGACTGCTAAACAAAAGGTTCATTTTTTGTATTCAATTATATAGCTCCAAATCATGTGAGCTTCTTGTTCAGACCCTTAATATAGATTCTGTTTATCTTTTCTCTTTTCTGTTTAGTATAATGATAGGCCCTTTAGCCATTGCTTTACACTAAATCTCATTTTGAAGAGGCATTAGATACTAGCACCACTAGTCCATAACACAAAGGAAAACCTTACTCTTTCCATAACATCTCCCTTTTTCATGCTTGCTCCTTGCAAAAAATAAATCAGTAAAACAAAAGCTTGCCAAGCAGCACTATTTCAAGGAAAGCCTGAGAAATACTTTTCTGGTATTGACAAAAATGCTGCTGAGTACTCAGTATCTATTTTAATCAGTTTGAATTCCAGTTGAGTTTTGGCTTTCTTGACACCATCCCTACATTCCTTTGGCACTGTTTTTAGACTCCTCCTTTGTATCCTATCCCTGATTTCATCCCCTGTGTACTGCCTTTATGTGCTGGAGCTCTACCAGGAGATTTCTGCTTAGCCAAGCTGGTCTTTCTGAGTATCTGGACTGTTCTTACACATGAGGATGATGTAACCTGTGAAGACATAGATATTAGGAAGAAATTCTTTCCTGTGAGGGTGGTGAGACACTGACACAGGTTGCTCAGAGAAGTTGTGCACTGCTAAATTTTAATATTATTATGTTATAAATTTGTGTATGTAACGAAAGTTAACAACACAAATATTGCTTATAGCTATTATTTTTTAGACAAGGCAGAATTAACCCTCTCACATTTATGATGGAGACATCTAAATCTAAACTAGTTCCTTACATTCCCTATATGGTCAGTGAAGTAAATAACTCTGAAAGGTAAATTCTTTATCTAAAGGAGACAGCCAAAATAATTCAGAAACACCTCCCGTAGTATCTCTCAATTGCCTCTCATTTCTTATCATCTTTGAGTTAGACAACTAACTGAGATGTAGACATCCATTTGGTGAGATGAACCTTCATAAAAGGCTATACACAGTATATATGTCATGTGTTATAAGAAATTATTTGTAAATATGCTTATACATATTTGCTCTTGATCACGCCTCTGTTTATCTGAAACTATTGCAAATTCCATTCAAAATTGTTTTGTCTTTTCACTGCATTTACCTGTGACATATAACTGGAGTTTCCTGCCTTGCTTAAGTCAATTTTTTTACAAATGTTTCTATCTGAAATTTAACTAGTCATTAATTTGATCATAGGTTATGTTATTAATTTTATTGTTTTGTTAATCTATTTTTAAAATGTTGCTGACATAAAAGAAACAAAATAATTGATTTATAATGAGTATCCTTAACAGTATCTATTAACTTCTTTATAGGTCTTTACTTTTTAGAAAAGACTATTTTTATGTAAAAATGTATTTTTACTTCTTGAATTACCTTGATAGAAAGACACAAGTGGGAATTGGTGACTCTTCATTTGTTTGGGGGATTTGAGTTATTTTTAGCAAGGAGAATTTGCCAAGCGTAGCAGAACCGGAAATAGAGTTTAATGAAATCTCAAGCTTCAATGTAGGCTAATGATACTTGAAAGTGACATGGTTATATCTCAACAGGATAGCACTGGGCTTAGCCTAAATGTCAGAAGTTTGACAGGCAGGTATCATAAAGATACATCTCAGTCACCTCCAGCGAAAGAATAAGTGATGAGCACTGTCAAGAATGTCCTTCATCTTTCCTTGGCAATTAAAGCAAAGAGGGGGCCCAATGTCTCCTCTGCTGTTCCATTCACGTTCTCCTTTCTCCTCTCTACTATTTAAGCACTTGCTGTTCCATTCTCCTGCTCAATAAAATGATAAAGTGAAGATAAGAAAGGAAGAAGGAAATAGTTACGTCTTCTTCATTTCAGTGGTTCTGTCCCATTATTTGGTGTAGAGAGGGAAAAAGAAAATATTTACATTCCAGAGTGCTTATAATCTTGTTATTTTTCATTGTTGTTATACACATGCTCGAAGCATAGTAACTCTGTACACTGAGTTTGGCACCAAAGCTGGCTCTGGTTGTTAACCTAATCCTCACCATCATTTTTACCCTGAGTAGTTGAGGTACATAAGCAATGGTGCATAATCAGCAGCAAGGTTGCTATCAGATAGAAGAGTAAGTATAAAAACATGCTAATTTCATGTGGGAAGGAAACAAGACAGGGAAAGAGAAATAACCAGAAGGAATAAATGCTAAGAAGAGGCACAAAAATGAGAACTGCCAAAACCAGAGAGGTGAGAATACCAGTCAGCCATCTGAATCAACCACCAGCTTGTTTCAATCATTGGTCTCCCAGTAGGAGCTTGTGTGCCTGGAGCTGTGTGAAATCAGAGGCACATTGCCAGGATGTCAAGAAACTGACTCCATGCAGACTTCTACCTCAGTTGAATGTTCCCTTCTCTTGCTGTGTTACAAGGGAATACTATGATACTTGATTAGTGCCAAAGTCAAGGTGTGTGCATCACCCTGGCAAACTGTGATTCATTATAGCCAAGAGAAGAGCACACAGTAGATGAGCAGCATTATTTCTAGCCAGAGCTACTCACTGGTGGATAATGAGAACAGCACCCTAAGGGGAACTCAGCTGCTCTGATTTTTGCAGTTTCTGCACCAGCCTGATTCCTTCCTACCCTGCTAACTATGGGCAGAGATGATTCTTGCTCCCATGACTTCATGCTTGATTTAACCCACAAACCAAAGCGGCCCAAGGCTCTCCAAGTTTGGTTTACTAACTGTTCTTGCAATTACACATAACATGTTCCAGTGTTTCAGCTTCCTCAATGCTAGGGAAAGGAAACCTCCACAGAGCCCATTCACTCAAGCAAGCCTGTCATATAGATAAACATGATCTCACAGAAAAAAAAAAAAAACAAACAAGCACATAGCCCTACAGACACACAAGCCTTACAGTACAAGGAATGTAAATGGATTCCTGCCTGACAATTTATCTTTACAAGAAACATTCCCCAGCATAGATACTTGGCAGCAAACAGGAAAATGTAGTTGCTTTACAACAAGTAGTCAATGCCTGAAAGCATCATCAGTATCTCAGCAGCTTTAACTGCTGTGACAGTCTCTCCCATTCTATTATCCAAATTTCAGGCATAGTCCCCATATTCCTTTTCAAATGCATAACAGAAAAAAATGGGCATCTGACCATTAATTAATTTTAGCTGATCAAAGACTTTGTAACTATTTTGTAGATGCTCAGGTAATAGTTTAAGAGTTTTTCTTCTATGATCCAATGCAAGGTTTAACTAGTCATGATAGCAAATTATGAACAGCAACAATTCACATTTTTTAGTGATATTATCCATGTCAACTAGTCTTTGATCATCAATGGAAACACTTAGTGGGTACTAAAATTTCTTGGAGCACATTATGTGATAGTGGTCTACTTTAAATCTGGTGTGCCATTAAAATTTGCTAGGTCTGGATTTCAACAACAACTGTACTCTGCAGTCTGAGAAGGAGAGAGGATAGAAAAAAGGAGATGTGATATATCCCATTCAATTGCAGACATTTTATTTGCAAAATCATGAATACCCACTGAGGATTTAGTCTTACGACAACAAACCTTGCTTTAATTTTGGTGTTCAGCACCTTCTTTGTGGCTATGCCATGCCAATATGCCCATGTTAAACTAATTACAGAAAACTACCAGGTCTCAGGGCTTGCTACAGTCATTCAAGAGATATCTGCTGATGGTGAGGTGCTTTGTAAGTCTGAAATTAATTCTGGATAGGTTTCTGTGCAACTTACCTTCCTAATACTATAGTTCTTACAGCACTGGTGGGCATTTCACATCTACTCAGGACACTGAAATGTAAAAAGTTTTTGTTGTTTGAGTGTAAAAATAGGACTGATTACTCTTATCTCTTTTCAGTCTCTGAAGAATCCTCACTTGGATTCTTGGATATTGACTTAATAATATGTAAAAATCATAAGAATTATAAGTGAATGAAGATTAATAGAGACTATACAGAACTGTAAATATGGAACCGGAACTATATTTGAATCTATACACAAATATACACAAGATGGGGAGAGGAACCAGTGTAAGGAAAATCAGTAGACATAGGCCTTTCTGAAGTTATCCACATACCATCTCCAGTATTTTCAATGGTCATTAAATGTTAGCTTTACTAAGAAACCAAATGGTGTTTTCTTTGAAAAGACAACTGGGAAGAGTTATCACCCAAATATTAGCATTTTGCATACCATAGCCCCAAAGATTTGTCTTCTCAGAACTTTCTGAAAAGATAGAAATCCTGTCTGTGATTCATCAAATGGTTAAGCTGCAGTGATGAGAGGAAGGCGCATGAAATACCTTCACAAATTATGGCCTCTATATTCTTCTGTATGATACAATGGCACATTATCACCACCCTCATAATGAAGAATTATTTCCTAATGTCTAGCCTAAATCTACCCTCTTCCAGTTTAAAGCCATTAACACTTGTCCTATCACTACATGCCGTTGTAAAACGTCCCTCTCCAGCTTTCCTGTAGTCTCCCTTCAGGTACTGGAAGATCACTATAAAGTGTCCCTGGAGCCTTCTCTCCTCCAGGGTGAACAACTCCAGCTCTCTCAGCCTGTCTTCCTAGGAGAGGTGCTTCAACCCTCTTATCATCTTCATGGCTCTTCTCTGGATTTGTTCCAACAGGTCCATGTCCTTCTTGTGCTGAGGGCCAACCTAAACCATTCTATGATTATTTTCTTTTAGGTTCCTAAAGGATTAATTTTCTCTTCTTTGTCCTTCTATTCTAATGGGAAGTAACTATAAGATTCTGCAGCAATAGAAGGAAAAGGGAAATTGGATGAAAAAACAGCTATCTACACAGGCTTAGAAGACTGCTTTCATCATGGAGCTTGGAAGTTTTTTATCATTTTTCTTTTCCTTTCTTTTTTTTATTCTGCTTCTGCTGCCTTAGTTTAAGATTTTTCACTGCTGAACATATCTTACTTCAGGTTTGGGCAGCTGTTTCAGATCCCAATTCTAAGATCTTGAATTCAGCCAGGACTCATGCTATCCCATTTCAGGTATTTTCAGTCATCCTCTTCTTTCCCCTCCCCACTCCCAAATACTTCTCAATCTGTGCTCAACTGTTTGAAACAGACGTAAAACAGTTATTGTAAAATTTTTAGAGGGAAAAAAACAGAAAATTCTGAGAGTGGCATGTTGTTTGTAAGATGTGTAACATCAAACAATTACAATTATCAGTAACCTGTATATGTTTTTGCACTAGTCACACAGATGAGAGAAAAATCTATTTCAGAGAGATAAATATTCCAAACATGTATGTTTAAAGGAAACCATACAACACAAATGAGAGCAAAAATATACTAATAACTTGAATTGTAATAAGAGGAGAGGAAGGAATTATATAAGGCCACATATTAAATAATACATAAATATAACCTTCAAAGAAAACAAAACATGGTCTAGAAATAAATTAACACCTCTACAAAGTAGGGAAGCTTATTTTTCATGGCTCTCTCAAAATGTGTAAATATAAATAATTGAAAACCATTAGTCACGAAATGGTACCCAAGGAATTGTGTTTGGTAAATAAACGGAAGGGAGGAAACTAAAGTAAAATTCAAAATTTCTCCAGCTACCATATGCAGGCAAGTGGTAGAACAGAGGACTTGTTTCCCAGAGAATAGACCTTGGATATGGCTTGAATTTGAAGTCAGCAACTTCATGCCGGTGGTGCAATTAGCTCATCAGCTCCCAGTAACTATGTCACAGTTTTGGTTCAGGTTTTATAATATGATATCATCACCATTTTTGAAAAATATTTAGGAGATTTCCATACTACTGCCTTGTCTTTGTGCTCACATACAATGCATATTTCCTGAAGAGATTATTTTCTGAAGAAATACTACTTCAAAAGCATCTAGCATTCTTAAAAAGCCCTTCAGGTGTTCAGTTTTCTCAATTAGTTATTTACCAGTCCATAGCAGGCAAAGATGCATGGAAACACTAAAATAAATTATTCAAGCTTCTCCTAAGATATTCATCCCAACAGATTTTCAGCATTAGGGTTTGTAATGTTTCAGCTTCAGTGGAGAAAGGGGTGAGAATTTCTGCTGCACAGTAATAACCATAAGCTGTGACAAAGTCAGGAGGGAAAAATAGAACAAGGATTCTAATAATCTTCTACTGTGACAAACATAGTATGCGAACAGATTAGGATGCCAATAGCAGATCTTATCATGTTGATATATTAACTGGCATACAAAAAGAAGTTCTAAAAAACCTGTGTATCTAGAATTTGAAAAAAGTAAAAAACTTGATTCATATTGATTCTAGGCAATCAGTTCAAGAATTTTTTTGCTGCTTCAAAAGAAGTCTGCCAGAGGTTACCTCTCAAATATAATTAACAGAACACATACCAGATCCAGTTCTGAGACATTGTTCAAGAGCATCCTGAAAAATAAGAGCTCATGCAGATAAGAGCCAAATTATTCAACATTTTGTTTAACTCATCAAAAAAAATATTGAGATTTCACATTAATACACTTTACAGGACTTTCACAGAAACAAAGCTCTGAGAACTAAAGGACAATTTGAGAAAAGCATACCACGACCCAACAGTGGGAAGCTGAAGACAAACAATTTTACATTAGAAAGAGGGTGTATTTTTTAATACTACAGCACTACTTACTCAGTGAAACAAGCTAACAGTGGAAGCCATATACCTGTTCAGCTCTTCAAAACTGCAGACCTGTCTGGAAAAATGTTTTTCTACAAATAGAAGTGATTGGGTTAAAGACACAAGTAATGGGTGAAATTCTATGGCCTTTGTTACAAAGGAAGACAGATTAAGTGATTGAATAGTCCCTTCTGAACTTCAGATCTACATGTTTACAAAAAAATATGCATCTGAATATGTAATTTATGCAATAAGGTCCCACATGTGACTTCTTTTAACTGAATGAGTTCCACAATAAAACTGTTCCACCATCTCTACTTCATCTAGCCAAGTAAGGGTTGGATATGACTTCACTACTGATTTATTTAGTAGCTGGTTTTGTCTTTTCATGTTGAAAGTAGACAGTCTTTCAGAGAATGTGAAGGGGTTTATGTATCTGATGCCTCTATTGCCAAATTATTTTTAAATAAACTATAAATTATTTTAAATAAGTAATAAATTATATCTTTGCTGCATTTTTAGGTGTTAATCACGTGTCTATACTTCAAACATTTTAACAATGGAAGTCTTCAATGTAAAATCTCTGAAGTAGAATTGTATATACATTTTATGACATGCCTCTAAAAAATGTGTAGGCTGGACAAGTTGTGCATTATCAACAGGGAATACTGGATGAATTGGTTCAGACTGTGGCCTAAGTGCAGGATTTATCCATTTCCTTTATCCCCTAGTAGTAGAGATGTTTAAGCAGTACAGAAAAATAACCAACTAAATGTATATTTCAGCTTTAAATATTTATAGCTTTCCATTTTATCATATTTTATAATATGAATTTTTTATATTTTATTTCTTCTCCTTTTCTCATATTTTCCTCCCTCATAACCACTCATGTTAATTTTTTTGGTGTTTATTTTCTTTTCCATTGCTCTCACTCTCTGTTGGCTTTTACCCTGGCAACATGCCCTAACCCTTGCAGTCTTTTTAAATAAATGGAGATGTCGAGATTCTGTCAGGCCTCTTTCTGTATACTTAATAAAAAATTTTAGAACTTGGTTTTAAAAGAAACTTAGGTGGAAATTTCAAGGTGAAGTCCTTCTCCTTGTGAAATTGCTTAGAGTTTTTTTACTTCTTTTAGGGGTCATTATTTTACCTTTATTCTCATAATACGTATCTTCTTTTCAGTGACAGATCTTTATAAGAGAGGTATGAACAATAAACCTACTTTTGCTTGTTTAGTTGGTAGAAGAAAAGTGTCTTGGTCTGTACATAGATTGCCTAGAGTACATCTCCATGTCAGTAACAGTACCATACACAAGTAAATTCAGGTTCCCATCACAGTAGTATTGAATATTTTATACTTTGTACATATAATTTGCTTTTATTTGTCACATTGACTATTAGACTGTTTTCAAACAAAATGTTCATTCTGTGCTTTACTTTATGATGTCCATGTACTGTTCTCCTTACCCTGACTAGTAGCTGTTCAACCTGGTTCTTATCACTGATTTTCTGTAGAAGAGCAGACAGAAGCTTATGGCCCTCTATCTTAAGTGACTGTATCTTATTCCTCACCTGATGCCCTAGTTTCTCAAAAGAAATAGATAAAGAACAAATTGAACCTTAACTAGAATATACTTTTCTGTTTTCTTACGAGTTCAGACCACTTACATCGAAGTTGTGGTCACTAAAAAAAAATTCAGCACTTCATCTTTCATAACAAAGTATTCACTCATGAAAGTATAGGTATAATAGCATAATAGCATAGTTAATAAACTATCTTTAAAAACTAGATTTTTTGTTATCAATACCCAACTCTTTTGCAAACTACTTCCTGCATCTAGGTCTCTTGCCAGGGTAATGAAATGCTCCATCAAGAAGTTATATATAATTCTTTCCAAATAATTTTAGAAAGTATATAATTTTGAGTCACTGTTGGAAGCAGAGACATGAGCAACTGCAAATGTGTTCTTCTAAACTGGGAATGTAATACAGAATTAAATGCAAATGACTACATTAAAGCAACATTATGATTGAGATATGACACAAACAAATGTCATTAAATTCAAAGTATGGTTCCCACAGCAACCGTAATTCTGCTGCTTTGCACTTTCTGTACATATAAAATTGTATTTCTGTGCCATATACTGTGCAGTATTAACTTCACCATATTTTCTTATATTCACAGTGTGACTGAATGATGGTTGTTCTGGGAACCAAAACTGAGTTTCCTATTTTTGTTAATGTAAAATCTCCACAATAATGTTGCATTTATTTTTCCCCTATATTTAATTTCCTTTGTTTTTGCCGGGTTTTGGTTTTTGTTTTTTTGGGGCTTTTTTGTTTTTTTAAGAAGATAGTGTATTATTTCAATATCTGTGGCCTGGCTTAAAGTCACTGCATTTGCAGTTAAATATGTATTTGAGCTATAAGAGCCATGAATATTTTAAAATTAATTTTATTTGATTTTTTTTTTTGCATTTTCAGCCTTTTCCTTCCTGATTTCACAATTTGAGCCTTAGTTTCAAACTAAGAAGACAAGTTCTGAACAGAAAAAAAAAAAAAAAAAGACAAAAAAAGTCATCTGCTGGGTCTGTATTTTGTATTTCCACCATGTTAACCTACACATAAGAAAGATCAGTAGAAGTCTGTAGGCTATCTAGTGAGGACATGACACAAATTTAAATTTGATGGGTTCATTAAGGTGCAAATTTTGGACTGAGTGCCTAATTAACATTCACATATTCAAATGGATAACAGCTTAAGAGAACAAGAAATTTCTTGCATTGACCAGCTTCTTTATTTTTACTAACTTGTTTTAATATATGTCCCCATATATACATTAACCCAGAAGAGGTACTAACCATAGCATACATTAAACTCAATACTTGCTAGTACCAAATCAGAGTTCACACACTAGTGTGATAAGACTCAATGGGGTTCTTTTTAGAAGCACTGTTAAAATATAGAGTTCTATCATCATAGAAAATAAGCGATTTAAATATTTTTTGGGATTCCAGGAAACACATATGTGCAAATTCCTTTATAAAATGGGGGGGGGGGGGGGGATTATTGTTTTTTCTATTTTTTCATATCTTTACGTTTTCTAGATAATACAGGGACTGAGAATTTATGAAACACGATTAAAAAAAAATTAAAAAAAAAATCTACTCTTAAAATTTTGAATCACTAGCTTTTATTGGCATTTATTTCTATAAAGTTGGAGAATGTTTATGCTTTGCATTTATTTCTTCAACTACTTTAAAACTGAATGTACCTCATCAAAATTGAGGGAATTTTTCTGAAATTTGTAAACATCAGCTTTCGGTATTTTTTCCATGTATATACCTATTATGTCTTGATATACAAGTAGTCTTAGGAATTTTATCCTAACATCTACTTATAAAGACTATTACTCAGTTTTACTTAATTTTGCTGAAATTCCTATGATGTAAGCTCATGCTAATGTTTTATAAATAGAGGAGCACACACTGGACAATATTTGTCCTGGAGTAATTCTCTAAAATGTTCTGAAATGCTTCTTCCTATTTTTCCATTTCAGGGCTTACCTATGAAGAAAGCTAAAGAGATTAAAAAAAAGTGTGTCATAAACTGTGCTAACTCATGATTTACACTAGTCTAAGTAGAGAATCTAACTCAGTGACAGGTATATGTAGTAAAAACAGTAAAGTACAGATAAACTAAATCACAAGATTTTGAAGACTGCAGCAAGGTATGTTTATGAAAACATTACTGAGATATTATGAATGTCACTTTGGTTTATCCAATTTGAGATTCTGAGCATTGTTTTAATAATTCTGTCCTGCACAGCTTTTCAAGTCTAATAAAATTGCCTCTATTTTATTTCAAATTGTTGCCCATGGCAGACCTTGAATAATATTTCTATAAGAAATGAGTGAGATATTATGTATGATTTAAATAAATAATTATGGTAAATTGAAAGCATATCTAACTTTCAGCACTAAAAATAGTGATAGATTCTAAACTGATAGAATTATATTGTATGTTCTAGCATCTTTTATTAAATACAGTGAGATAAGATACTGTAAAATATGCATTTGTGTTGTCCCTATGTCCCTATTTCATTTGTGTTCCAAGACTGTTCTCTGTTATTATGTTCTGTCTCAAAGGGTTTTTTTTTGTTTCTTTAATGAAGAGATGCTGTTCTTTTGTAACCTTTACATGTATTTGTTCTTGTCCTTTTTCCTTTATTTTCTCTATATTTGTACCCTGGAGCACAACTTAAGTTAGAAAAAGAATTACCTACTCACAACATGCAGAGTATCAAGACAGATCTATCAACAGTTCTTGCCTAGAATTCCAAGTTTCTTTGTCTTCTGTATCAAATGGGAGAAAAAATGGATCTATGTGGAAAAGAGAAAAAATATTTAGCACTTTCCAAAATATAGGTGAAATAGTAGCTTGCCAGCATTTTCTATTCAGTACAAAAATAGTAACAATCAAATCCTTAATTCTTACTTAGCAACAGTACCACTGGAATCAGAGATTATATGACCAAAGAACAAGCTCTGGTTACACACAGAAATGCCTGTGGATCAAAGTTAAACCCTGTAAGTTACATAAAAATGTGTATCTGGTGGTACACATTCTAACAACACAATTTCCATACACACCTTGAAAGATAAGACTAAAACAGACTTCAAGATTTAATTCTTGCAAAATAAATATGAAACAAAAATGTGGTGTAATGCTTGGATTTATATCAATGTCAAATCGGAGCAGCAATGATTCAAACCCGTGCATCTGAATGATATGAAGTGTTTTAAACATTGCTTGAAGAAAACATTAAGTACACATTTAAAAGTAGTGAAATATAGTATAAAATTAATGTAATACAAATGTGAAAAGGTAAAGTATATTTTGAAACAGATACAGAATTTTAAAACCGTTTAGTTCATGTAAATGAGATATTGGTGTCAATGAACTTTTAAGAATGAATGAGCTGCTCAGGAGATTCAAACACAAATGCACCTTGTGCGTTATAAAAGGTTTCAATTTTGCTATTTTCTAAACACAGAAAAATGTATCCCCTCCATTCAGAATATTGAATGTCTTATGAAAAGTGAAAGGTCATTTGTAACTGTCCAAAGGATTGATGGAGTTGAGATACCTCCTTGACCTTCACCCTGCTCTCATAAAGAACAGTCTCAGATGACAGAGCATCGGGCAAGTTTGCAGAAAATGTCTTTTCTTATTTTATATTGCATATCAGGCTTGTTACCTAATACTTTTCATAATTGTATGTCAAGATTTAATTACTTCATTAAAAGTAAACTGCCATTTAATACCACTCAGCTATGTTTGTGATTTGCACTAATTCAAGCATTTCTGTCTGCTTTTTGCCATTGTTTTCCATCTCAGTTTCCACAATAATTGCTTTGGAGGCCTACACAAACAATGTCAAGGTCAAACCCTACAAATACAAAAATTCTTTTCCAATTACTTATTGTCAGTTAAGGATGCACATTATAAAAAGTGGGTTCAGAGGAGTTTTTTTTCTTCATATTATAATCTTCACATAATGCAAGTGGGAATGCAAGCTTAAGTTATTAAAAAAACAAACTTCAACAAGACTTGTGAAAACATGAAGCATATCACATTTTAATCTTTCTACCACATTTTCAGTCATGTATTATATTAGGGAAATTGTATACAAAATATATTATTAACAATATACTGGAAGTAAAATAAAAATTTACTCAAAGGTAAATCCCTTTGTTGTTATATGATTTCATCCTACCAAGAGGGATAGTCAAGGACATACAGCTTAATGGTACACTTACCAAGAAACAAGAAGGCAAAGAATTCATTTATCAAGCTTGAGTATAAAGTGTCATTCTCCCTACTTCCCTGCAGAAAGTAGGAGAGTGCCAGTCAGAAAAAGAGTGAAATGAGTAGTAAGATGCAAAGAAAAAAAATGTGCCTTTGCTGAAGAGGATGGAGATATGTTGAGATAAAATAGATAATGACCAAAAAAAAGAGATTTACTATTGTTCCTTTGCTAATTATTTCCTCACTCACTATAGAAGTACTAACATGGATATAGCACATTGTCTAACAGCAAAAATTTCTTAATGCTGTTTTGCAGAAACCAAGTAAATCTTCACTGAAAAGTCAGGGATTTTACTTTTATTTGACAAGTTACTTGTTCTGTGAACACAAGTGAAAACTACTATACTGTTACTTAGCTGCAGAAGTAGTTTGAATCCACAGATGGGAGACAAGGACCATGGTAATTGGTTGTTCTTGATCGAGCTTACTGTAATTTTTCAAATACCAAATCCTTCACTTTTTTCAATCTCAAAATCATAGAAACATAGGATGATAGAACGGTTTGGAAGGGACCTTAAAGATCATTTAATTTCAACCTCGCTGCCATGGGCAGGGACACCTCCCACCAGACCAGGTTGCTCAAAGCCCCATCAAACCTGTCCTTGAATGATGCCAAGGAGGGGGTAGCCACAACCTCTCTGGGCAACCTGTTCTGGTGTCTCACCACCCTCACAGTAAAGAATTTCTTCCAAATATCCAGTCTAAATCTACCCTCTTTCAGTTTCAAATAATTTCCCCTTGTCCTATCACTACATGCCCTTGTAAAAAGTCCCTCTCCTGCTTTCCTGTAGGCTTCCTTCAGGTACTGGAAAGCTGCTAGAAGGTATCCTTTTCCCCAGGCTGAACGACCCCAACTCTCTTAGCTTATTTTTGTAGCAGAGGTGCTCCAGCCCTGTAATCATCTTTGTAGCCCTCCTCTGGACTCACTCCAACAGCTTTATGTCCTTCTTATGTTGGAAACTCCAGAACTGGACACAGTACTGCAGATGGGGTCTCATGAGAGTTGAGTAGATGGGGAGAATCACCTTCCTCGACCTGCTGGTCATGCTTCTTTTGATGCAGCCCAGGATACCATTGGCTTTCTGAGCTGCAAGCACACATTGCCAGTTTTTCAGGTTTTCATCAACCAACACCCCTAAGTCCTTCTCCTCAGGGCTGTCCTCAATCCATTCTCTACCCAGCTGGAATTTCACCAACTGAGATTAAGGACCTTGCAGTTGGCCTTGTTGAAATTCATGTGCTTTGCATCGGCCAACTTCTCAGGCCCGTCAAGGTCTCTCTGGATGGCATCTGTTCCCTTCAGCATGTTGATGCACCACACAGTTTGGTGCCATTGGCAAACTTGAACTTGCTGAGGGTGCACTTGATCCCAACAAACATGTCACTGATAAAGTTCTTAAAGAACACTGGTCCCAACACCAACCCCTGAGGAATGCCACTCATCACTTATTTCCATCTGGATATTGAGCTGTTGACCACAACTCTTTGAGTGCAGCCGTCCAGCCGATTCCTTATGCACGGATGCAAACTGGAGCATAGGAGGTTCCATGTGAATATCAGGAAGAACTTTTTCACTGTTCAAGTGACGGAGCACTGGAACAGGCTGCCCAGAGAGGTTGTGGAGTCTCCTTCACTGGAGACATTCAAAACCCACCTGGATGCGTTCCTGTGTGATGTACTCTAGGTGAACCTGCTCCGGCAGGGGGATTGGACTAGATGATCTTTCAAGGTCCCTTCCAACCCTAGAATTCTGTGATTCTGTGAGTGGTTCATCCATCAAGTCCCTTGCCTCTCTTATTTAGAGACAAGGAGCAGATAAGAAACATTTGGGATGGTAACATTCATGAAGACAGAGCTAGAAATTGTTCAATATTTTCAATCTGTTAATTAAGCATATAAACGATTTTAAAACTAGAATTAAAATTTATGAGAAAATTTTGCATTTTATACGTCTCTTTTCTACCTTGTAATCAGGACAAGAATATATAATCAATGAATATGATGATGGAGTTAGCAATAAAATGTTAGCTTTTTAATTAACAATGTTACGTGACTACATATACATTTACATGAAACTAGAGTTGAGTTCCTGACATCCTATCCTGTAAAGTAAAGTGGTTCATCCGTCCAATCTCTAATTTAAAGACAACGATGTTATGCAGGATGGTATCAAATGTTTCCTGATACTGTCATAAAAAGGTCTGTAAATCTGTCACATGAAGGCACCTCTTTTCAGAAAACCCCCCAAATCCTGTGTAATGTACTTTTAACTATTCTGTACATGGGCTACAACACTACAAATGATATTTTCATGAAAAGCAACTTTAGCATTTGGGTTTTGTTTGTTGTTACCTTGGTAATTTTGTTGTATTGAAAGCAAATTACTATCTGTTTTTTAGACCATTCTACCAGTCTATGAGACACCTAGATTTAATTCCTTCTTTTTCCTCAAGAAACTCAAACCAATTTCTTCCATCTCCCATTCATGACTACGAACCAATAGATTCTTGTGGAGCACAGAAAAGTGAAGGTTGTCTTTGTGAGAGGTTACCTCATTCCAGTAAAACTCACTCAAATATTTGTTTTAATTCCCAGAATACTTAAAAAAATATAAAAATAAAATACATTTAAAAAAATATGCAAGGCAAAAAAGAGGTCGTGTTTTATTTAAGGAAGACACAGGATACAGAAGTATAAACTGTTCATATTGGACTCTGCTTAACTTTTCCATTATAGCTTAGCTGTCACATCACTAAAAAAGAATAGGAAATAAGCTACTGAAGTATTTCAGTCAGTGAAAAGAAAAAGCATCTAGAATCCCCAAATCAATGAAGAAGCAGAAATCACCATGATGATTGGGGGATGGGAGTGGGAAGAAGGAG
This sequence comes from Aegotheles bennettii, assembly GCA_013398125.1. Taxonomy (NCBI): domain Eukaryota; kingdom Metazoa; phylum Chordata; class Aves; order Caprimulgiformes; family Aegothelidae; genus Aegotheles; species Aegotheles bennettii. The sequence continues at coordinate 81,020 of VZRW01012148.1, forward strand.
AAATAAAAATCTAAACCAACATCAGTTTCTGCAGGATCATTCAATATGCTTACTTTAGGAGAAAGAATATCTAGTATTAATATATGTGGTCTAGAAAAACTATTTGGATTCATAACATGCAAGAGTCTAAACCAAGAGTATCTGGTATTATTGTACAGTTTCGCCAACCCCTTTGTTTCTGATTGGAGAGGTATGCAGGTTTTTTACTTTATCTTTATTTGTACAGGAATACTTTGTGCTTCCAGGATCTTAACTAGCTTTTATTCAAGTCCTGCATGATTTACTATATGGAGTCCCAAATTAAAAACATTTGAAGTATAAACCACTTTGGTTTACTATATCTTTTTGATCAGATGAGTAGAACCAGCCCAAGGTGACAAAGTATTTTTTTTTTCCTCAGTCATATATGGAAATGATGATTTTTTATTATTTATGGACAAATGCTTTGACTTAAAGAAGAGCTGATTTTTTTATTATATTTTGTAATTGACTATGAAATCACAGTTAATACGTTTCACAGATTGCAATAAAACCTTTGAGAAACTGTGTGCTGTCAAACACATAATTTGAAGGTCTAATAATATGTAAAATGTTTACATAAGTTATTGACGTACAGTTCTTTCCCAGCACAGATATTTATTAAAAAAAATTTAAGGGTAGCATCTCAAAAGTAATAGAATTTAATATATTTATTTAAATATGAATATTAATGTTAGAAGATATGTTTATACAACATATGAAGCAAAATATGCTTCTGTAATGTATGAAAAGTGTTTGTTGAGACTGCCACTACTACAAGATTTTAAGGGCATACGACATTATCAGAAGTGATCTAAAACTTGTTAAAGTCAAAGAAAGCCTTGAAGAGTCATGTGCAGTGTAATCTATTGAAAGAATATTTAGTTGGAAAGTATGTGTTGATCAGTTCTGGTTCTTTTGAGCAACTTAAGTTCTTCTGCCTTCTTAGTTTTTATTTTACTGTTTCATTTTACCATTTTACCTAGAGCTGAGAAGATGTGGCTTTACAGTAGAACTTAATGTGACTGAATCCTTCCATTCCATGAAAGATTATAAGAGGATTTAATGTGAGACAATGAGTTTTCTATTTTTTTGTTAAGGGACAAGGAAATATAAAATTGATGTTTATATGCTGCTATACCTTTTAATACACTAGAAATATAAACATCAGAGTAAAAAGATAAACAATTAGCATTTTCTTATTTGTTCTACCTATTTCCTATACTTTTGTTTACTTTTTTTACTTTTTATTTTGAATATTTACAGTGTAATCTTGGCTGTACAGAAGTACTTTTCCTTTAATTTAATTTATTCTTCTGGCACTCATGAAAAGAGCTGGCCTGTGTTCCACAGCAGTGTAGGTAAAGCTGAATTCTGTTATCAAAGGGATAGGGCAGTATGGGAGAAGGGCGAGAATGTGGATCATTCCTGTGAAACAAATATAGCAGACCAGTAGGGATGGAGCTCTGGTCACTCAGCATCAGTGGTGTTGACAGGCAGGAAAAGAAACGGAGGCAACAATCTGCTGCTTCTGCATCCACTGTTCATTAGATCCTGTCCTCATTCCTGTATGCTCCTGTTATCCGTTAACAGCATCTACCACTCACTGAATTTATGACTTGCTGATCCAGGTAAAAGTCAGGACTCGTGGCCATTTTGATATGCAAACTTTCATTGCCTTAAGCATACAGGCAATGATTCACCCAGTGTTACAGAAATTTGAAAGTTATTCTAGAAAATACTACATGATGGCCCATTAAAAAGAAATGTGCAAGTTTAATGAGTTTTTATTACCAACATCATGTAGGGATTATAACAAAATATTAAAAATGTTTATTCCATACTCATGACTCTTTGGCTGGTAGAGGCAAAATAAATAGCATATATCAATATAGATCTCTTTTCAGGAGAACAGTTTCTTCTGCAATACAGCCCTTAATAATCTTGTTTTATCTCTAAACAATCAAAAGTACATATAAATTTGTGAATTACACCTGCAGTCCACCTATCTTATAATGCAGATAATACACCTTATTTTACTTGTTAGGATTCCATTTACACTGTTTTTACATTGCAGTATTACCTGACTTTCACTGTGTTTAATGTATTTTTCAGTGTGTCTTGAAAAGTACCCCATAGCTTTATGGATGTCTTATAGGGGTGCTTGATGTAACGCATCCTTATTACCTAGTTTGCAGACTTTCCATACCTAATACATTAGCCATAAAATTAATTGCTGCTGTACTCCATTAACAAACATTTCTACCTCGATGTTAAACATTACATGTTTATTTCACTCATATATTTTAAGAGGAATTGTAACAGTAAGCAGCATCAGTCAATTCTATGTAGTAGTGTTGGACAACAATCACCACAAAAGTACATTAATCCTGTGCTGGAAGATTCATCTCCAGGTACAAAAGAGTAGCTCAGTTTCTTTAACCATTTATCTCTCTCGGAAACAATCAGCAAGGATGCCAATTAGAAACACTATTTATCACTGTAGCTTAACTTGTGATGTTTACGCCTTCCTAGAAGAAACCAAACTGAAACAATTTCTCTTTTCTTGCACATGCTCCTTTGTATCTATGTTAAGATCAAAGTATTTGGATAGGTATTTGGTTCATATGGCTCAGTATCCTGCCCCTAGTATCAGCCTGTGTTGAATACTTCATAAAAGTGTGCATAGACATTGAAGGACACAGACAACTGTGTAATGTTTCCATTAAATCTCAATGGAAGATTAAAAAATTGGCTTATCCCACAAATTCGAAGGGCATATATTTAATTCATGTACAGTATAACAATGTAAGAAGATGGAAAAGTTATAGATCCAAACATATTTTACAATAGGTACTATCATATACACTCTCATATGTAGATGGTATCTCCCCAGATCAATGTAAATCTATCACTTCATTTCAACAGTGTTTCTAACTCTTTTGGTAAAAGAAAGCACCAAATGACACCAAGTGAACAAAATCATATTGTGGTATAGACTAAGATGGGCCTGGTAGCATAGCTAGTAGTGAATTTAGGTAGTCCCTTTTCTGAGAAACTTTCTCTAAATTCAAAGGACTTAGAGATGATGACATTCCTGCTTGGAAAGCCTCTACATTCAAATAGACCACCAGTACAAGAAAAATATCAATAAGTCAAAGACAAGCCACAGTGTAGTGCCTTATTACTCTCACTGCAGAATGTAGGTCAAATTCAGAATGTAGAATTCTTCAAATGAAATTTAACTGAACACAAGGTTATAATACGACTGCTTCTGTGGAAATTGAGCAAGATTATATAAAACTATAATATAACTTGTTATATATGTCTTATTATCAAGAGTTTAAGCACTTAGTATCATTAAAGCCCATAGTGTTTACATATCTACACAATAAACAATATTTAGTCAGACAGTACAACATATTAAGTTACCAACCGCGCTTATAGAATCATAGAATGATTTAGGTTGGAAGACGCCTCAAAATGTCATCTAGTTCAACCCCCCTGCAGAGAGCAGGGACATAGAATCATTGAGGTTGGAAGAGACCTTCAAGATCATCTAGTCCAACTGCCTACCTACAACACCACTAGATGATATCATGCAGCACCACATCCAGATGGCTCTTGAACACTTGCAGGGATGTTGACTCCACCACCTCCCTGGGCAACCCATTCCAATGCCTAATCACCCTTACAGTGAAAAAATTTTTCCTAATGTCCAATCTGAATCTCCTCTGCTGCAATTTAAAGCCATTTCCTCTTGTCCTTTCACTATGGGCATGGCAGAAGAGACTGACATCTTCAATTGGATCAGGTTGCTCAGAGTCCTGTCCAACCTTGAATGTTTCCAGGGATAAGGCTTCTATCACCTCTCTGAGCAACCTGTTCCAGTGTTTCACAACCCTCATTGTAAAAAATTTCTTCACAATATCCAGTCCAAATCTACCCTCTTTCAGTTTAAAACAATTACCCCTTGTCCTATCACTACAGGCCCTGCTAACAAGTTTGTCCTCATCTTTCTTACAGGTTCCCTGTAGGTGTTGAAAGGCCACAATAAGGTGTCCCCGGAGCTTTCTCTTCTCCAGGAAGAACAATCCCAACCCCCTCAGCCTGTCTGCATAGGAAAGGTGTTCCATCTCTCTATCATTTTTGTGGCAGTCCTCTGGACTTGCTCCAACAGGTCCATGTCTTATGGCCTAAACATTACCATGTCAGATTTAAGAGGCATTCTAGGAGATCCATTTAGTTGTTTAATCCACATTTTCCTGTATATGTTAATATCTGAATTTTATGTGAGCTTTTTATTTTCAGTTTAAACTCAAACTGCATACTTGTCTGGAAGTTGTAAAGACATTCTTTTTCTCTATTAGGTTTTGTATTGGATTATATCTGCAAGTAGGTAGCAACTAAAGCAAATTCCAAAAGTTCTGTTTAAAGCAATTTTCTTCCACTTTGAATTGTATTTAACAGGATGAGGTTCAACAAAGTACAGCTTTTCAGAAACTTTAGGTTCAGGTTAGGTTTTGCTGATTGATGATAGAAATATTCTTTGAGAGCTAATTTGTATAATTTAATTTACTTTAATTATCAGTACTATGTTAAGATGTTTGTCAATTAGCTTTCAATAAATTTCATTTATATATTTAAAGTATGTGAAAGTTTAAAAAGCCGAATGGCCTTCAAATTATGAGTTAAAATCAAATTACATGTTGGTTTTTTTCTTTCACTGTTACTACATGTCCAGCAACTTCTCTTTTGTATTGTACTCTTTTGCAATGTTTCATATTAGGCATTATATATTATCTACAGACTCATCTCTTCAATACAGCAACTTTTCAGGATTTTCCAGCTCTAGAATTTCAAGACTCTATAGCTCTAAAGGTAGTGAACTACAAAAAGACTAAGATTAAGATGGTTATCTAAGTTTTTAAAACCATTTTCAGCTTGTGGAAACAGGATAAGGAAAAAATGAAAAATACTAGCTAGGAAAAAAGTCTTTGCTAAGAAAAGTTAGCCCAGTGTCTGAAAAAGATGATCTGAATAGGCAAGTCACTAAGCCAATGAGAAATCAACAAAACCATGAACAAGATAATAAGGGAACTGGAACTCTGCTAATGGAAGAAGCAGGGGGTTTTTTTGTCAGCCCGGACAGAGATTTTAACTTTGGAATCTTGGTTGGAGTAAAGAGATAGAGAGATTGGATCAAGACCAGGAAACTGGTAGAGTATCCTGCTCTAAAATAGAGTGATTATTGTTTAAGCCAATCAATGCCTTAACACAGTTAGACTTCAACACTAAGCTGCCAGATACCCACTCTCAATCAGTCAGGCTGATTGACATGAAGACAAGTAGAATGTAAAGAAGTTTGTGAAAAGATGTGAGGAAGCATTAGAATTTCTTAGATAAAACTAAGATCAGTATTCCAATGTCATGTTTTCAGCTTTCTCCTCTGTTATATCATTATATGATTTAATTGCAAGTGTTAATTTTACTGTATTGCTGCAAACATACTGACCTTTCTAATCCTTATTACTGGTTAGGAACATCAGTAACTTCACAAGTGAAAATACCTTATGTACTGAACTCAGAGAGAACTTATTTCAACACAGTAAGAAAACAAATAGTTTAGGAGGAACTAAAATTAATAAGTTTAATTTCTCTTCTGATTTGAGGGGGCATGGGTAAAATTTTATGGTATTAGTGTGAGGACCCAGAGATGGGGTGGAGTTTAGGACCCTGAGTGTGGCAGTGGTCCAAGGCAGACAAAACAGAGGGATCCCACTTCCTACCAAATTCTATAAAAGCCAGGAGAACAGGAAGTTCCTTCTTTCTTTCCTACTCTCCCCTTTCCTTGCCTCCTCACCATGTGGAGATTTCCTAGAGAGAGAAAGAATCCTGCCCTTTGTCATCAGCAGCCACATGCTCTGCAGAATCTGAATCCATTGGGTGCTGGGTAGGGCTTTGGACCCTTTTTCCTGCATCGGCTTTGCATGAAACCTATATACATGAAAACCTATATACTACTTATATAGTACTATACATTTTAAATCTTCTCTGGTAAATTTTTAAAATAAAGTAATCTTTTAACACCTGATTCTGTATCCATTCATGGTGGAACTGCAACTAAAAGGACTTACTGTCTTATTGCCTAATTGTGGCCTTCAGTTTTGAAATCTTTAACCTTTTTCGTATTTCTAAAGTTGTTTAGTAGTATGAAGAAGTTAACATAATCATCCAAAAATAAAATTAAACTAAAATTAAAATCATATGTACATAGCTCATTGACATATATAAAATAGTCTGTATGGCAAATACTCTTTCTTGAATGAGTTAATACTCACAGCTTTTGCAACCCATCTTTTTCTTAGTCAGGTACATGACTCTCTGTAAACTTTCTTTGTTTTCAAAGGCAAACATAGCTAATAATTTCTGTAAAGGTCTTGAGCCCTTTTAACATCTGGTTTTGGTTTACTATAAAAACTGTGTCTCTGATCTCATGTGTTGAACTACTGTATGTTTGCCACTGTCTATTTCCTGTGAAAAAATACACTGAACAATAATAGCTTTTGTTCCTAACCTTCCAGTCACTAGAGCAGCTGAACAAATAATTCTCTTGCTTTCATTTGAAACAATTTATTCCATGTATATGTTTGTGTAGGGTCATTTGGGTTATTGGATGTTTCATCATTTAAAAATCAAATATTAGAAATTTAAATTACTGAAAACTACATCTAATAGTTTCCTTATGGTTTTAGCAACTCTCTTGACAAAATTTCCTTACAAAATATCTTCTAGTCTATATATAGCTTTCTATGAATGGAAGGAACTAGGGAAAATAGTGCATTATGAAGAAACACATAAGCATCATAAATAACAATGCTCAACAACAAAGCACAGGTGTCAACTTATAGTTCTGCTTAGATATTGATAACTTTGGTATGTCATCTATATCATGATTAGCATATTGTATGATTGAATTGCTAAATTTAAATACTGGTTTCTTTCCTAAATCAAAAAGACCATATATTTATATCTGCACACGCACACACATATGCACTTGTAACCCACCTGTTTTCCTTCCAACTGCAGGAAGAGACTGGGGCCTTGTGACTGCTCAGGCTTCCATATGTCCTTACCTTCTTTACCGTTTTCTGCTCCTCCTCTCCCCAGCCCTTTCATTTGCACTGTGCAGATTCCTTCCTTCCTCTTCTTTTAAACAGAAACTTTTACAGTCAGGATGCACTCTGTGTGCCTGCACTACTTCATGACCCACTTTTCTTCCAGGGTTCCACATTTTTACCATGCAATGGATTCTGACAGTGCAGTTTTCTGAGGTATTAATTTGGTTTATATTATTAAATTACTCAACATTGTCAGGTCCTGTTATGTCTTTGTCTTTTCATTACAACCTTTTATTGAAGCCAGTGCAAATTTGGCGTTGGATGCAAACCACTAAGCTTAGGTTAAGTTCCCAGGTAAAGTTCAGCTTAAGTTTTAGGTTTTCATAATTTTCAATGACAGTTTTGGGTAGCTCCATCCCTCCTTAAATCTAAAGATAAATTTATAAAACATTAAACTTGTACTTAAATTTCTAGGTTTTATTTGCATTGTAATTTATATAGTCCTATTTTTATAGTCCTATTTATTTATATTTTATTTGATTCAATGCATAGGAATTATAATAAAAATAGTAAGGCAAAATAATGTATTTCACACTATATTTTAACTTAAGAAAAAAGAATCTAAATATTTGGAGTATTTATCATACACATAACAGTGTATGTTTTATTTAGAAGATAAACATCATATTCTTATTTATTTATTTACTACTTGATTGGGATTTTTCATGTCTTTAAGATGGGATATTGGCATAGTGTATTAACTATTCAGACTTTTATACGGTTTTGTAGCTCACATTTAAAATATAAAATGTAGATAATGTCTTTTTTTAAGACTATCCAAAAAAGGTTAATTTTTACAAAATTTCATGACTACAGTTTCTATTTTAGCTTTTACTGTGATGGAAGAGTTTTAAATTAATATTAACATGAAGGAGTAGATTTGCATGTGACTGAAGTGGTTCCAGAATCCCAAGACTCTGATTTTAAAAATGTTATGAAACAGAGAAACCGTTAGTTTAATGTTGATTGGTAATCCTAAGCAAGTTTCTAATTTAGGGTGGAAGTAGTAGAAAAAATAATGCAAGTAGTTTCAAGATGGAGCTTGCTTAGTTTCTAGGGTATATTTTAAAACACACCTGCAATATCAAGAAGTGATGCAATGACTTAAGATATGCTTTCCAGGGTATTTGCCTAAAGAAAATGTAAAACAATAATTGAAAAATACCTCTATTCCTCTTTTTGCCTTGGCTGAAAACATCTGAATATGGAAGATAGTCCTTTATAAACTGTGTAGGCACATTTTAGTCACATTTACCTCAACTACTCACTCCTGGCTGGCAAACTGACTGTCCGCTAACTTCACAAAGGAAAACTTGAAAATCTATTCAGTATTCAACTTACAACATGCACATTAAGGCTTATGCTATCATGAATTAGAAACAACAGTTTGTTGTGGTTTTTTTTCCTCAAAGTTGCTACCCTTTTTGCAGATGTTTACATATTTTTAGGATCTCACTCTGCTCACTCACTCTCCCTCTCAGTAGGACAGGGAAGAAAAAACAGAGAAAAGAAATATTGTCAAGATAAAGACAAGGAAACCACTTACCAATTACTGTCACAGACAAAACAGAATCAACTTGGGGAAAATTAATTTATAGCAAATTAAAACAGATTTGGGTAGGTAAAGATAAAAAGACAAATATGGAAACACCTTTCCGCCCCACTTTCCCCTCAATTTTTCCTTCACTGCCAACTTCAGTATGTCCCCCAAAATAGAACACAGTGGAGATGGGAGATGGGCAGTTATGACCAGTAGATAACAGCTTCCCTGTGCTGCTCCTTTCTCCTCATGCTTTCCCCTCCCTCTAGTGTGGGTCCACTCCACATGCTGCAGTCTTTCAGGAGAAAAATTGCTCCAGTGTTGACAGCCCATGGGCCACAGTTCCTTCAGGGAATATCCATCTGCTCCAGCATGGGATCCTCCACAAGCTGCAGCATGAATATCTTATGTAGCACTGGGAGCATCTTCACGTCCTCTCTTGTTTTTTTCTTCCTCTTCTTCTTCTTCCTTCTCTTATCCCTCTTCTCTCTCTCTGACCTTGGTGTCCCCTCTACAATTTCCCACTTTTTTCCCCCTCCTTTGTTAGTACAGTGTTTTTGCCCTTTCTTAAGTGTGTTTTACAAGACGCTTGACCAACTTGGCCGATGGGCACAGCTGTGTCCTGTGGTGGATCTGTTGGAGTTGGCTGGAATCAGCTGTGTCCAGTACCGGCAGCCCCCCCCTGCTGCCAACACCCTTACACCTACATCCAATACACAAACAAAGGAAAAAGAATTTCAATGTTTATCAAAACCTCCTTCTGACAATGCAATAGGATGAACAAATTTTAACAATGTCAGATGGGAAGTATTTTAATTAAAAAAAAAATGCCCAAATAAGATAGAAATGACCTAATTTTTCTATACATGTTTCTATTGTCAGAAGCAAAATGTCATAACTCTAATTTAGAGTAACAAGAAAATTCTTTCTGTTCCATCTGTTAGATGACAGCTGTTGAATTTAAGTTTTACTAATTGTCAGGATCAGATAACATGAGGCAAATATTTTGATTTTTTAAGGATACTTCTAAATAAATAATCTCAATTACTAATTAATCATTATTACTAATCAATCTCATAATTCTGAGGAAGATTCCAGGGGACCAGATAAAAAAAAGAAGATAGTTTGCCAATATTTTTAAAGTAAATGGGATATATAAGCTAAGTATATGTCAATTAGCCTTATACTGATACCAAGCAAAATCATGAATAAACCACCAGAATCAGTAAAAATGTAAAATAGGGAAGCATTACTAATGACAAACTATAAAAACTAAGTGAAAAATAGCTCATTATACATTTTATAACTTGTCAAAAGTTTGTTTGATAAAAATAAATGTAATGATTCAACATTTAAGACATATATTAATAATTAATAATATAAAAAGAAGGATTTGGCTTTGCTTACAATAGACCAGCAACAACTTATGCCAATATTTTTAAAGAGATCTTGCAGCTATTTCTTCTTGCAGGTATCTTACAGATATCAGTGCCATTCAATAATGTGTAAAACAACAAAAAGTAATTGTTCTTGAAGTTCAGAAATTACATAAAAATAGTGGTACAGCTGATTTAGTAGTGCGAGTGAGTTTGACAAAGGTGTATTTTAGTAACAGCCAAAGTTACAGTCAGGCAGACAAAAGCTGAAAGCAATGTCAGGAACAACATGTGGTGCTTAAGGGCATGGTTTAGTGGTGGAATTCACAGTGCTAGGTTAATAGTTGCACTTGATCTTAAGGTCTTTTCCAACCAAATGATTCTATGTTTCTATAGGATACTGGAGAAATTGCTTTAATTTTCTAATTTGATATTCAGTTTTGTTCTGGAATGCAGGACAACTGCAAGTGAAGAACTATACTAGAAAAGTCAAGATGATATAATAGTGTTTTAAATAGTTGAAAACATAAAGATTAAGATAATTTAGAACACGAAATAATGTTTTAGTGAGTAGTAATTGAATTTCAAAACATGATTCAGCACCTTTGCTCCAGTAGAAAGGAGTCAGCCACATGCCTATCCTCTGACGCACATACTCATAGCAGAATCTTCAACAGTATAAATTGACTCATATTTTCAAAGAAGAACTATAGGATTACCAAATATGTTGTTCAATTATCCTTGAGGACATTGTGACTGAAGTAACAGAAAGAAACAAGATGGAAGTACAATTCTGATTTATAGAAAAATCTTTGTAGCTAATTTAAAACACAGCATCTTATGGAAGAAAACGCTGATTCCAGAAAGCCAATTTAGGTTTTATATACATATAAATAGTTATAAAAAAATTTAAAAATCTTCACTGTGTACATATCCATAATGACATGTGTTTACATGTGTTCATATTTATGTTGTGTTGATAATTACATGTTAAAATTAAATACACTAAGGATTTGAAGTTTTTCTGTTAATGATTAAAATCATTTGAATGATTTGCATATTCTAGAATGAAACCAGTTCTTTCATTTTCTTTTGGCCCTCAATTGTGTGTTGTGAAAGTAGGAGGTATTGCTTTTAGGACAATTTGCAATGAGAATAAGTATTGACTAATAATAATGGTTCATCCATCAATATAAAAATCTCTCATAGAAATCAAGTCGTACACAGCAGTTTTATTATTTAAGTAGTAGATATATGTATTAGGAAATCATAATATATATTCATACAAGTTAGGGAAAACTTATATCAGCCTTCCAACTTATATTACATATATAAACATATATTGCAATAGTACCTATATATCTTTATTCAAGATTATGGTTCTGTTATATGGTCTGCTGGACAAATGTACAGAGAGAAAACTCCTATTCCTCCTCCCAATCCAAAAGGTATAATCTAATTATATGTGTATAACAATTTACTTATCTTATAGTAGTTCATCTTGAGGAAGTCCAAAAGTAATTTTATTTCAATTATAAATTATTAGCAAAAAAGTGAAATATGAAATCCTGTCACTTTAAGGTTATGTTAATTAACCACATAGTTTTAACTGGGATAAAATATAAATAACATTTTTAAATTAGACTCTTAGCTGTGTAATCTGCTTATCAATTTTTCTTTCTCTGTATCTCTGTTAAGTAACAACTCTACTTCAAGCTAGAAGCACTCACAGAATGATCCATGGGGGTTGGAACCCAGTTCTGGAATTATGTATACATACATGTAATTTCACAGACATACTACAAATTTTAATAATTTGACAAGAAACAAATATGGTATTATCTTGTAATAGGCATTTCATACATCAAATTTAAATATAAAAGATACACTGTGTTTAAAGGAACCAAAACATGGACAGTTAAATAGAAGTCTTGAAGTTAATTGATGATGGGAATTAGTATTACCTTACAGAGGTAAAATAAAGTAAAAGAAATTGTGTTATATTTAAAATTGATAGAATATAAAGAAATTCACACATATTCATAAGTAGGACCAGAGGTAGTCATCAAATTTATATACATTTTCAAGCATATATCAGAAAGTTTTACACTACAGTAAAACAACATAGCTTTCTGTTGCCCACAGAACATCATTGATGATGTTCAAAAATAATACAGAATTTTCACCCTGACCTTAGGCACTGTTAAGCAATGCATAGCTACTTTGAAAAAAAAAAAAACATAATACAAAGATGAGGCAAACCACGCGGAAACAGAAAAACAAAATGGGAAATGATAAAAGATAGGCAGAAAAAATCTGAAGAATGGCTTTAAAGAAATCAATGAGATAAAGATAAAGCCTTTGGAAAGGCTGAAGGCAGATGAATTCATAGAGATATTCCTCCTTTATGCCTAGAACAGACTTCTAATAGTCATAGTATCATAGAATTATTTTGATTGGAAAAGACCTCTAGGATCAAGTTCAACTGTCAACCTAGCACACTGTCAAGTCCACCACTAAACAATGTCTCTAGACATCTTTTAAATACCTCCAGGGATGGTGACTCCAACCACTTTCCTGGGCAGCTTGTTGTCAGTGCCTGACAACCCTTTCAGTGAAGAATTTTTTCATAATATCCAATCTAAACCTCATTTCCTTTTGTGCTATCACTTGGGAGAAGAGACCAACACCCACCCCACTACAATTTCCATTCAGGTAGTTGTAGAGAGCAATAAGGTCTCCCTCCAGCCTCCTTTTCTCCAGGCTAAACAAGCTCAATTCTCTTAGATGCTCCTCAAAGACTTGTGCTCCAGACCTTTCACCAGCTTTACCACCCTTCTTTAGACAATATAAACTTAATTGTGTGTAGTCCATGTCTATAACATTTTTTACACCCTTAGTTAAAATGTCCTTAACATGTTTTCCTACTCAGCTTATCTTTTCTTCCCACTAAAAAATTGGGTATACAACAATATCACCTCTCTTAACAAAGAATCTCCATTTCCCTACAGATCTGAGAAATTGTTCTCTATACCTGTTCTGGATTTCAAAAGTTTTGTGAATATATTCAGGATTGTTCTCATCATTTCAGATGTGTCTCACCAACAAAAGAAGATTGAAAATCCAGAGGATTCTGACCTATGCGAGATATTGTACTTACTCGAACATAACTTTTTGCTGGATTTCAAAATTTTTTAAAAGGAAATTGAATCATTGCAGATCTTTAGTATATATATCAATGCTGAATCAGTGGATCTAGTGGCTACTCTGCAATTGTTAACATAGTTAGCTAAGACAGTGGACTTGATTCACCACAGGGTACATGGATGTAGAAAGATACAGAGGCCCAGAAATACTGATGAATTCTTGCTGGCATAATATATCTTGTAATATAGAAACAAATTTAGTATTGACAAGTCATGGCTTTGAGTGCTTGAGAGTAATTTGCCACACTTTTCAACAGGCAAACAGTACTATACATTCTGTTGCTGTTCTGTACCTAAAATGATGTCTTTGCCATTGCAGATGAAGGCCCAATATTATGAGCCAAATATTAGGAATTAGTCTCTGAAAGTGAAGTTTTTATCATCTTGTTAAACTAGCGTTTTGTCTGACAGGTGTGGTCCATGGTCACCAAGAATATCTTCTTCAAAAGTGCATTATTAAAACAGGAGACAAGAACAGATATACTAGAATGTAAATTTCTCAGATTACATCTCAAACTCATGAAGAGGTAATACAAATGATGCAAAGAATTTTACTACTATATTTTTTGTCTCATAGATGTTCTCATGAGTTTAAAGAACTGCTGGCAGGCAGGGCAAGAAGTAAGGAAGAAAATGGAAACCAAGGCTCAAATACTACTTTGTGCAGATGAAACGACACAGCTCACAGCAAAGACTGGTAACACTCATAATGTGAGAAAAAGTGATAATCATTCCTGATACAAACGTAATTGTTTCTCAGTTTGGATATTTTTTACTTAGTTTTAGATTATCAAAAAGAGAAAAGATCTAGACGAAATAATTTGCAAAGTTTGATAGAATTCATGAGTTATGATATTTTTCACCTTTGCTTCACATTTTATGAGCTAAAAATAGGATCAAGAATCAATATTCAACATTATAAGGAGGAACTCTCTTTATGTTAAAAAATCAAATGATATATAAAACTTCTGGGAGTTTTTCTTCAATTTGTTTGGTTTGGGTTTTTTTTTGTATTTCCAATTTACTAGCTCATTTTTGTAGAACTAGCATTGGCTTTCCAGTAGGCTATAAAATCTGCTGAATTACCTTTACTTAACACCAAATGGAAATTCAAATATATACTAAGTTTGTTCATTCTTTTGCTTGCACTAGTGAATGTCATAAAATGGCGTATTTTACATTTATGCATCATAAGATAGTGGTTTTTACACAAAAACATTAATATTATTTATGTCACTTTTCTTCATCATAAATGCTTTTGTTGAGATTGCCACTGATCAAGGAGGAGGAAGGAGGAACTCTTAGGGCCTTTCACATAAAGTTTATTGGGTCTGCCAGTGGAGTGCATATGTTTCAGTCACCTCAGACACAGATACATGACTGATGACTAAGGCATGATGTACAACTCACTGAGATAGGAATAAGGAACATCCAAGCAAAACTATTTCAAAATACAGAAGAGCAATGAAAAAGTTATTGAGTATGATCACTGGTAGAACTAAAATAAATCCACTCACATTGCCAGTCGATCAAGGTTTTAAAAGTGATTGTTTAAAGGTCAATGTTTTGGTGACGTGTTAAAAGATACGAGTTTGGTACTTACCACCCCTACTAAGAAACACACTGGTTGCTCAGAATTTCTGAAAATTATATTTATGAACAAGCTAGGAACCTATTTTTAAAAATAATATCTATATGTGGTTTGTTGGAGTTTTTAAGAACAGTTTTAATATTTCGTATAAGGCTATTCAAGCAATAGCTGAGAAATGTATCTTGATGACATTGTGCATCTAATGGCAAACCTGGGTCATTTATCACAGACAATATGTTAGTAGCAGAAACACTAAATAACAACTTTTTGTTGTGATTGAGACAGAGGCTTTTCTCATATAAATCCTAGAATATTTGTGTCCTGGAAGTTGTTTCAAATACAGTTGTGAAACTGACACATAGAATTCAGTTGGATCAAAAATAACAACAAAATCTTTGAAGAGTTGTGACAGTTCAACTTCTAGGATTAGTGAACTTGGAGCTTTATTGGCTATCCATGGAAAAATGTTGGCAGCAAGGGGCTTCAGGGCGGCCTCTGTGAGGGAAGGTCAGGGCTGCTCCATGCCAGACACAGCCAGTTCCACTCAACTTCAACAAACCCACTGCATGACACAGCTGAGACCATCAGCAAAACTGGGAACACCTCTAAGAAAACGTATTTTAGAAAGGACATTACACAGGACAGGTAGAGGAGGAGTGAGAAAAAAAAAAACCAAAACTGTGAGAAACAACAGTTTGAACACCCAGATCAGAGCAGAAGGAGGAGGAAGAGGAGGAGGTGTTTCAGGTGCCAGAGCAGAGATTCACCTGCAGGCCATGGACAAGACCAGAGTGGAACAGGTATTTCCCTGCAGCCTGTGGAGAAGACCATATCAGAACAAATATTCACACTGCAGCCTATAGAGGACCCACAGCAGAGCAGATTTTTTCCTGAAGGACCACAAACTTGTGAAGAGGACCCACGCTGGAGCAGTTCATGAAGGACTGCATCCTGTGGAAAGGACCCATGCTGGAATGGGGGAAAGGTGTGAGGAAGAAAGAGTGGTAGAGATGAACTGTTATGGACTGACTTTAACACACCCATTCTCCATCCCCTCTGTGCTGCTCACGGTGAAGGGACTGGGGTGACTGGGGAGGAGGTAGAGGAGTTGGGAATGAGGGACTAAAGTTGAACTTGGGAAAAAGAGGTGAGGGAATGTTTCATTTTCATTTTTTCTTTTGTTAGTGGCTATCCAAATCTATTTTAATTAGTAATAAATTAAATTAATTTTCCCCAAGTCAAGTCTGTTTCGCCTGTAATATTAAATGATAACTAATATCCCTTTCTTTATCTTGACCCATTAGCTTTTTCTTCATTTTTTTTTCTCCCCCTGTCCTGTTGAGGAGAGGGAGTGACAGAGAAGGTGGGTGGGCAGCTGGGTCACCAAGGTCAAGTCACCACATAAAATATGCTGACATGTGAGTATAGAATCATTGTCATTGGTATATGCAGTTTATATAGTAAAAATGTGTAAAAGAGGGAAGTGAAGACTTTTAAGCACAGTTACAGTTGGTCTAACTGAAAAGAATATTATGTTATTGTCCAAGAAATTATGGCTGACTTTTAATTTATGAAATGACTCCACTTGTTACTTCATTTCTATTGCACTTCAGAAAGAAAATATTCGATCAGTGAAAATGGCCTGAAAGTTTTGTTGGTATTTTATATTACTCCTACCTATACTCGGAAAACTCCATGGCGTGAGAATTTTATACTGTGATTAGAGGAATACAGAACATTAATGAAGTTTTATTATCTTATTCCCAGTTTCAAGCAGTGAGTAAGGAGATGACAAAGGAAAGATGAGACTAGATGGCACAAAAAGGGTCTTGACAATACCAAGATTTTCTACAGAGCTGAGACTTTGTTCTTATGTGTAGCCTTGTGCAAATCACTGCTTTCCTCTATATCTCAGCTTCCCCACTTTATGAAATTATTTTGGAATGTGCTTTGAAGTATAAGGAGAGTAATGTATAGCATTAATTTTACGTGTCACTATGTGTCACAAGATTTTGAGTAATCTTTAATCAACACAATTAATCTTTTCAGGTAACTAATTTGAATAATAACATTAATCTGCATTTTCAGGGTTTATAGCTTTTGATCTGCGGAGCTGAAAGATTTTTCATATCAATAATAAAAAAGACCAAAAAGTGGACTATTTTCAGTCCCTTTAAATAGGAAGACATGATTTAAATAAGTCTTAAAAGTAATAGCAATACTGAAAACAAACAAGAGAAAGACTGCTTGTGTGATCAAATCACTGGAATATGTTCAACAAGTAAAGAAACACCGTGAAATTTGGTGTAACAAAAGTACTAGAAGCTAAGCTAAATAAGAAGCTCAGTGAACCAGCTGTATGAAGTCAAAAAATGAACATGCTCGTTATTCCAGCTCTGTAGATCCTAAGTCTTGTTTTAAATAAAACTAAATAAAAAGCCCAGGAGTATTTTAGGGAGTTCAGACATTTGAACCATTTCTCCTAAGGCTTGTCCAGGGCAAACACATTGAAATGGAGTGGATATATAAAATCCCATAATCTCGCATTATCGGTTTTATTGATTCCTCTCACCACTTCCCAAAAAAGGCTCAACCACGGACACATACATATGGAATTACAATGCTTTTATAAAGATTATCCCAATGGAAAATATTAAGTTACTGTCTCGGTTTAGAATGGCCAGGGCAAGCCACAACTCAGAGACAGACTTTGCTTCTGCTACTCCCCTTCACCCCCCTCAGGAAATGGAAGGGGAATAAGGAATAAAGGCTTAACGGTTGGAAATTAAAACTATAACAGATTTAATGGAACAGGGAGGGGGAGTAACAGGTGGAAAAAAAAAGAAGGAAATATATACAAATAGATACAACCTGTCTCCAATGACCGCCGATACAAGTTCCCGAAAAGTCCCCCACTGCAAAAGCCGATGGGGAAAAAAGAGTCCAAAGCCCACCCCAGCACCCGATGCAGTCGACCCCACAGAGCACGTGGCAAGCTGGTAACAAAAGGCAGGACCTCTCCTCCGGGCTCCTATGTAGCGATCAGGAATGAGCAGAAAGGAAAGAGAGGGAGGAACTTCCTGTCCTCCTGGCTTTATAGAGCTTGGCAGGAAATGGGAGGGAATACCAACACCCCAGGCCCCTTTTCACAAAGGGTCCTAAACTCCACCCCTCCCTCTTTGGGTCATTGCAGCAAAGCTGTAAAATTTTGCCTGTCAAACTATAACAGTTACAATTAAATGTCCTATATGTCATGTAGATTTTCACTGACCTTTAGCCTTTGAAGAGTGTATTTATTATATATCTATAGATGGAGTAACAATGAGGCATTCATGATACTTAGACTTTTCAATTATATTCAGCTGTTTCTGTTTTATCATGATACATACACACATTTAGCTGTAATCATTTCTACACTAAAACTCTTTATATATTATTGAGACATTAAGCATTACAAAAACTTCTAAATAGGCAATGGTATTCTGTCATAGCAGTTTAAGGCCAGAAAATACACAGAATTACATAAACACTAAAGTGCATTTACAAGAAAAAATTTTGTGTTAGATACTGTTAAGTACAGGAATCTGAGCAAAAATTTTTTTAATTAATCTTCATATTAATATATTCCTGAGATCACAGAACACAGTTTTGGATGAATCCCTTTACAAATTAGTCGGTAAGAATTTCATCAGCAGTCATTATAAGTGCACTTTAAGCAAGACTGCAACGTTTGAAAACTTTCCCAATTCATGAGGAGATTGAACAGTCATTTGAAAATGCTACACGTATGTACTGAAGCACTGAAAACGCAAATAACAGCTAGACAACCATCCATCACCAGCAAGATCAAACAGTAGGAAATACACATTAGCTGCACACAATAAAAAAGACATCTACTTACTATACATATATCTTAAATGTATGAAATGTGTTGGCCAAATATATCCTATTTCTGCTGTGCCAGAACCCTTTGTACAGGAGTTGTCAGTTGAGGTCCATGGAGACACTGTCTATGCCCTGTTTGCCAAGGCATAAAAGCAGGACTTGTTTAACTGTTCCTTAGAACTTTGTCAGTAGAGAGTCCTTACTGACTCCAATGTGTAAGAGAAGAGGATAACTGTATGTCTGAATTCAGCTGTTTTAATAAAAAGAAGTCTTCAGGATATTATTAACTAGAAAGATATTTAATTAAGAGTTAGCTATTAAAAATCAGGTAATGATTTTCAAGCTAATGTTATAAGAGTGGGCAGAGCTATCTCAAGAGACTCCACTGTAGGAATGATCCAATATCACCAGGTATTCATTCACTCACACAGTTTTTTGACCCATCTGTTTGCATGTCTGCTTTGTCTAAAAATGCTTCAAGCAGGTCTATTTTGATATGTCATGGTTAAAAAAGAGTCTTATCCTAAGAATGGGCAATCTGATGGCTTTTCAGTTTGAGAAAAAGCTGTCGGGGAATTTCAATTAATCTATAGCTGACAACATCCTAATTTAAAATCTTTCCTGTGTTTAAAAACTAACTATATTGGTATTTTCAACACTGTCTTCCAGACCTTTTTTTTTTTTTTTTGATACTACTGGAAGATAACAAAGCTGGAAGAATCTGAACCAATGATAGTAAGAGGTAAAAAGTCATCAACATATAAAAGAAATTTTTAGAAAAATGTGATAAAGAATAAAATATATTTGTAAATGAAATTAATGCATTTTCATGTATCAGAAATGTTTTGATTCATGATTAATTGCTTACAAAATCTTTTAAACATCTTGTGTTGCTGTCAGAAAAAGATCTTCTCAAGTCCTATTTTTAGGTTTTGGATCTTGTTAAGAGATCAGTCATATAATGGCAATGAGAATGAACTAAATTTGCCTAGAACCAGGTAAATTGTTATCTGTGTAAATAGTGATAGAGATATTTTCTCTTGCTTTATTTTTTTTCCAGTGAGATAAGTTTAGCTATAATGTAATTGTTAGAAAGAGTTGCTTATTTATAATCAACATGGAAAAATCCTGACCTTATTTTTGAGTATTTTATATGCTATGAAATCAGAAGAGGTTTAATTAGACTATTTTTATTTTTGTTTGATGAGTCAGTGATTTCTCTAAATGCAACACTTGTAAACTATATTAATTTAATCATGCAATGAGAATACAAAAATGTGTTGATACTGATTAAATGATTACTGCAACATCTCACAGACTCAGCATCAGGAAAAATTATGGGAGCAATTACAGGAAAAGCACTTGATTGCACTTGTCTCAGTTTAGAACGGCCAGGGCAAGCCACAACTCAGAGACAGACTTTGCTTCTGCAACTCCCCTCCACCCCCGTCAGGAAATGGAAGGGGAATAAGGAATAAAGGCTTAACAGTTGGAAATTAAAACTATAACAGATTTAATGGAACAGGGAGGGAGAGTAACAGGTGGGAAAAAAAGAAGACTATATATACAAATAGATACAACCTGACTCCAATGACCACCGATACAAGTTCCCAAGAAGTCCTCCACTGCTAAAGCCAATGGGGAAAAAGAGTCCAAAGCCCCCCCCAGAACCCGATGCGGTCGATCCCACAGAGCACGTGGTGAGCTGGTAACAAAAGACAGGGCCTCTCCTCCTCTGCACAGTCACCACATGGAGATCAGGAATGAGCAGAAAGGAAAGAGAGGGAGGAACTTCCTGTCCTCCTGGCTTTATAGAGCTTGGCAGGAAATGGGAGGGAATACCAACACCCCAGGCCCCTTTTCACAAAGGGTCCTAAACTCCACCCCTCCCTCTTTGGGTCATTGCAGCAAAGCTGTAAAATTTTGCCTGTCCCCTCAAACTATAACAGAAGTAAATAGGGGAAAAAAAAGAAAAAACTAATAAAGCAGCAGCTGGAAAAAGTTGTAAAGCAAGTCTAGAGATAATTTTACATGTTTTAGGATAATTTCAATGTGAGAAAGAAAGCATACTTTTAAGGAACATGATTGACTGCAATAAAAAATAACTTTTCAAAATATCGATTGATTTTAATAATGCAACCTTCATGAACGACTCATTATATGACTTCTGGCATCAGTGAATCTGAAAAGCCATCCTATTCCACATGTATCTTTTTCAGTTGACTGTTTTTCTAAATATTTACTTTTGTACAGTTGGAAAAATGCAAACATTGACATTTTCATAACTTGACAGTGCATGTAATCTCACAACAAACTCTTTTTTTAGGAACCATATTGGCATTTTTCTCCTTCTGAATGGGTGACTCTTAGATGAACAACAGAGGAAAGCACTTACATGAGCATTCTGCATCTATGAGGATTCTATTTTCAGAGCAATGAACAGAGAGTTTACAAGGGAAGAGTTATTTAATAAATAATAAAATTACTATAAGAAACATTTACTCTTTGACTCAAGAAAATATAAATAGAAGTAAACTGTATACAAGATGTAAGACCACTTCAGAAGAGGATGTGAAAAATACTTGATAGCTATTTTTAAAGCTGATTTTAAAGAAGAAAATTTGTTATTTTGCATTAGATTGTTGGATCTCAGTTGCAAAATCTTAATGTGAAGAAACTGATCAGAAACAAAAAGGTCAAACAATCTTTTCTTGAAGTTGCATTTTGAAAAAAACCATGCTAAAACCCCACACTTCATACGCATTTATATTAAATTACAAATTCAGAAAGCATTTAAGCACATAATTAGTTATAGGCAAGTGGTTAAGTACTATTGACTTCAAGTTAAGCTCAATCTTAATTGTTTTACTGAATCAGACTCTCCAAGAAGATGCTTAATAAGTGTGGGATTTTTTTAGAAAACAGGATAAAATCATCATATCTTTGTGATTCTATTGGTTTTAATCACATAAATACCCAGTCTTATTATCTATTTCAGTACTTACCTGATAGTTTTGATGTGTTTACCTGCTCAGCTTGTCTTTCACTTTACAGGTAGGAAATCAAGTACAGAGAAGCTATCAATACACTTACACTAACAGCTCAGTCAGATTTGAGCCAGAGGCAGTCTGGCGGACATAGGTGGAAAGTCGGTGCAGCATACTCTACTTCTGCTGAATAACACAGGATCCCAGAGAGGCTTATGTAAACTTGTCCAGAAAACATATTTTGCTTTAGGGAGTAATAATTCAGAAGATAAAATGTATATACGTATGTATTTATAGCTATATTGTACATGCATGTATGTACACACATACAATGTATATATTTATATATTTAAATAGTTATATGTATATATAGAGATGCCCAATCAATTGATTTATTAAAGACTGGAGTAGTTAAAGCACATGATAATATCACATACATATTGAAGGACGAATACAGTAACACCCTGGGGTTTCCTTTCTATAATAGCCCTTCTTTCTGTAGTAAGATGAAATGTAGACAGATTTTTTTTAAGTCATAATTTATTTATGAGATAGCTTAAGTCTAATGGAAAACTACTTAGGAAACCCAAATGTCTCATCTAAATTTCCAAATGAGTAGCAAGTTTTATTAGAACATTAGTCTTCCAAATGTAGACGTAACTGGTACAAGAAAAGGAAACAGAAATCTCAGACAATCCTCGTCAATCCTTTCTTTCTCTCTGAACAAGGGAACTGTCTGGTTTAAACATGCAATTTCTTTCTTTGTTTCTATATGCCTCTGTTGTGGGCCATAAGAAGCCTCTGCAGAAATCAGCTCTATAGCATTAACTAATCTTAACAGTTGTCATGTAAGGTACATTGGTTTTATTATTGCTGTTTTTCAGATGAGAAATAGACAGATTTTTTTAAGGTAATGCAGTGAGGCAGTAGAAAAGGAGAGGAAAGTATTCATGCTTTGTGTTCAAAGTTCAGGCAGTATCTGCAGTAACCTGATCTATTTTAGATATCAGTGAAATTTCAATGTTCACAATGCCATGTGGTCTCAGTCTGGACTGAGCTATCACATCAGAAAAAGCAATGTTGTAGGGACAGAGTATGAAAACTCAGGCAGTCCACACTCCCATCCATACACATTACTGTCTTCTCAAACTGTGCTGAAGGACAAACCCTAAATGCACCATGCCCAATCTGATGTCAGATGTCATGGATACCACAAATTCCAGCTACTATCCCTCTTATCTTTACCCTTGCTCTTTATAGGAGACAATTTCCAAGTGAATTAGCTTGCTTTAGCTTCTTCTTTAGAGCAGTCTTAGAGCTGTACTCACTGCTAGATTCACTTTGCAATAAAAGTTGGCTTTTGACATAAAAATTGGTGATGTTGCTTGCACTGCCAGTAAGCCTCACAGATTTGCCAGTACCATCTTTATGGCATACTTTGTTCTTTGAAGCACACAGATGAGCATGAAGCACAGTCTGGGGCTAACAAATAGGAGGCACACTCAGTGCACTCAGGAGTGCACCCCCAACAAGCTTGCCAATGACACCAAGCTGTGTGGTGCAGTCGACACACTGGAGGGAAGGAATGCCATGCAGAGGGAACTTGACAGGCTTGAAAGGTGGGCCCATGCAAACTGCATGAAGTTCAACAAGGCCAAGTGCAAGGTCCTGCACATGAGTCAGAGCAATCCCAAGCACAAATACAGGGTAGGAAGACAATGGATTTGGAACTGCCCTGAGGAGAAGAACTTGGAGGTGTTGGTTGATGAAAAACTCAACATGAGCCCTCAATGTGCACTTGCAGCCTGGAAAGCCAACAATATTCTGGTCTGTAACAGACGAAGCGTGACCAGCAGGTCAAAGGAGGTGATTCTCCCCCTCTTCTTGTGAGACCCCACTTGGAGTACTGTGTCCAGTTCTGGGGCCCCCAACATAAGAAGGACATGGAGTTGTTGAAACAAGTCCAGAGGAGGGCCATGAAGATGATCAGAGGGCTGGAGCACCTCTTCTAGGAAGACAGGCTGAGAGATTTGGGGTTGTTCAGCATGGAGAGGAGAAGGCTCCGGGAGGCCCTCCTAGCAGCCTTCCAGTACCTGAAGGGGGCCTACAGGAAAGCAGGAGAGGGACTTTTCGCAAGGGCATGTGGTGATAGGACAAGAGGAAATGGTTTCAAACTGAAAGACAGTATATTTTGATTGGTTATTAGGAGGAAATTCTTTACTGTGAGAGTGGTGAAACACTGGCACAGGCTGCTGAGAGGAGTTGTGTATGCCACCCCCCTGGAAGTGTTCGAGATCAAGTTGGATGGGGCTTTGAGCAACCTGGTCTAGTGGGAGGTGTCCCTGCCCATAGCAGGGGGGTTGAAACTAGATGATCTTTAGGTCCCTTCCAATCCAAACCATTCTATGATGCTAAGACTCCATAAAGTATGAGAAATTCTAGGAAGAAGAGCTGGCTGAAGGGAAGCTTCCAGGAAGATTTTTAGAACTAAAGCAAAAGATCACAATTCATTCACACTGGCAGACCCAGGAGGCAGAGCAGCAGATTGTTGGCATGGAGACAGATAACGCTGAAAAATACTCAAGGCACTGCTGTGAGGGCTAGTTCACTGCAGATGAAGAATGATCAGTTTCTAGGAAAAAAAGACTTCTGAGAATCATCTTGTCCAACTGCCTGCTCCAAGCAGAGCTAACTACAGATTTGGATTATGCTGCCTAGAACCGTCATCGAGGTGAAGGTGTTGGCTAAGGCCTTGTCTCTTTGTGCCCACAATATGTGGCACAGTTCCCCAGGTTGGTGGAAGGAATAACTGTGTTTCTGGAGAGCTAGCTGCTATATCAGGATCTATGGATAGGCAAACTTCTGTCTTGGAAAGTGTTGCTCAAACGGAGACCCTGATCACGGAGGCACATTGAACAGCTGGGTGAAGGGATTTTTCTTGTTAAGAAAGAGAAAGAAAGTATTGATGCTGCCCAATCTTTTTCTAGAATGGAGTCCTTATGAGGAAGCAGCAAATGGAACTGGAGGAAAAACTATTGGTGGACACCTGGGATATAGTAGTTGATATGGTTAAGCTATAATTTGCCGTATCATGTGTGAGTCGTAAATGTAGTATTTGGAGTCAGGGTGTGTAGCACTAGCCAACCTTGTCTTCTTTGCAATGGGATCCAAAATAGGCTTGGGATATGTCAAAGAAACAGAGAGCTATTTTCTGCTTTTAGTACTATTGAGCTAGTAATAGACTTTGCTGTCTGTAAATAGTATCCCTACTCTTTTCTGTGGTAGAGAGTATGTGTAGACTGACAGGTATGATGAAATGAAAATGTATACAGAATTATGAAAAACCTTTCAACATATTGACTTGTACCTGTCTTCGAGTAAGCATGTAGATTCTGGATAAATTACTGAGGAGCAGAGTGACTTCAGCTAAAGCCAAAAGCTGTAGAAGTTTTTTCCAAGGCAAAAAAAATGGATGTTAGATGGGGCAGATAAATTTAACTAAATGAATATGTCTATTTTGGAAGAGACATTTGCCTCTGTTTGAATGTGGTTGGTATAAATCATGGTTTCACACTATCTACTGTTGCAAACACATTTTGCTGTTACAGTCTGTTCAGCTTTCATATCTCTACAAAGCTGGCATCATGGTGCAGCATTCGGTGTATGATATCTTGAGAACTTCAACAGCTCCAGATAGTTTCCACAGTGAATTACCTGTTGTTATAGTTTGAAGGGGGCAGGCAAAGTTCTTATGGCCTTTGCTGCAAGGACCCAATGAGGGAGGGGTGGAGTTTAGGACCCTGTTGTGAAAAGGGGTCTGGGGTATCAGGTATCAGGTATCATATTCCCTCCCACTTCGTGCCAAACTCCATAAAGCCAAGGGGACAGGGGGCTTTGCTGGGCTTCTCTCTCTTCTCTCTTCTGCTCGCTGCCTCACTCCCGTGCTCCCTTGCCTGCCGGTCGCCACGTGGAGCCAGCCCGGAAAAGGCCCAGCTTTTGTTACCAGTTCGCCATGTGGTCTGCGGCATCTGACTGCATTGGATGCTGGGGTTTGGACTCTCTTTTGTCCCCATCGGCTTTGCAGTGAAGGACCTTTCAGGAGCCTGTATCGCCAGTCATCGGAGCTCGGGTTGTATATATTTGTATATATATATTTTCCCTTTTTTCCCACCTGTTACTCCCTTTCCCTGTGCCATTAAATTTGTTATAGTTTTTATTTCCAACCGTTGAGCCTTTTTTTTCCTTGCTCCCCTTCTATTTTCTGGGGGAGTGATAGAAACAAAACTCTGTCTGGGTTGTGGCTTGCCCTGGCCGTTTGCTAAACCAGCACACCTGTCTTGTTAAAGATTTATGTTTAAAGAGTACCTATAATAAAAAATGTTAACAACCAAAGCCAAATTCACAAAATAATAGAATCTTGGAATAATTTATATTGGAAGGGACATATGGCCCCCTGCCACATAGAGGTCTAACTAGAGCAGTTTGCTCAGGGATTTGTCCAGTCAAGTTTCAGACACCTCCAAGGACAGAGACTCCACAAACTCTCAGGGCAACCAATTTCAGGGTATGAGAACTCTTATGGTAAAATCAGTTTTCCCCTATATGTAGTGGTCATTTCCCATGTTCCAATTTGTGTCCATTGTCTCCCATCCTATCACTGTGCACTTCCGGTAAGTCTGGCTCCTTATACCCAGGTAATTGCAGACAGGAACAAAGACTCCCCTGAGCATTCCCTTGTTACGGCAAAATAAATCTTGTTTCCTCTGCCTGTTCTCATCCATCATGTGTTCCAGCTCCTTGATCATCTTGGTTACCTTCCATTTGACTCACCTTAGTATGCTAATAACTTTCATGAAATGGGGAGCTTGAAGCCAGACATAGCACTTCAGATGCACTCTCAAAAGTGTCAAACGGGGCGAAAAAATCATGCCCCTGGACCTGCTGACCACATTCTTAATAACAGAGATCAGGATGCAGTTGAACTTCTTGCTTCTGAATAGCATCCAACTTCATGTCCATTGGGACCCTAAATGGCTTTTTTTCAAAGCTGCTTTTTCAGCCAGTTGGCCTGCCACCAGACTCTACTGTTACATGAGGTTAGTTCCCATTAACGCATTTCTCCATCCTAAACAGGTCCTTTGGAAAAGCAGCCCTGCCATCCAGGTTATTGACCGCTTCTCCCAGTTTGGTACCATGAGGACACTTGCTGAGAATGCATTCTGTCTCACCATCCAAGCCAACAGTATTGGTTCCAGTACTGAACCCTGAAGGATGCCACTTACTGCTGACCACCAGATAAACTTGCACCACTAATCACAGCTCTTTGAGCTTGGCAATCTAACCAATTCTCCATCTACCTCATTATCTATTTATCCAGCATGTATCTCACCAGTTTGGTGATAAGGACACTTTGTAAGCATGTGTCAAAAGCCTTGTTAAAGTAAAAGTATACACCACCTACTGCCCTCTCTTTATCCACAGAACAAGCACTCATCTCATCGTAGAAAGTTGGTCTGGCATGATTTGTGCATGCTAAATCTATGTTGGCTGCTCCCAATTACCTTTTTCTCTTTCAAGTGTCTGAAAACTGCTTTCAAGAGGATTTATTCCATCACCTATCCAGTCACTGAGGTGAGGCAGACCACCTCATAGTCCCCTGGATCTTCCTTCTTGACATTTTTGATGATTGATCTGACATTTGTGATTTTTTGAGTTATCAGAAACCTCCTCCAAAATTCGTGACCTTTTGAAGAGGTTAGACAACAGCCTTGCAATGACATCAGCAGCTCCATCAGCACCCTCAGATGCATCCCATCTGTTTGCACAGATTTGTGTATGCCTAATTGGCTAATTCTGTCTTTGGATAATGGAGTTGGTATTTCACCCTCTTTTCTCTCTTGAAAAGAGAAAAAAATAGAGTAGACATTCAAGCATTATTAGAAAACAATGCAGCACACACTCAGATACAATGTTAATTATAGATTTTCCATCTTCTTGCCCAGCTAGGCCCAAATGCCACTGAAACAAATCCGACAACTTCTATCGGAGGATTGTGGTATTTTAAGGCTTTTAAAAATAGATAAAAAGAAGCTATTAGGACTTCAGTATACGTATTCTGTGGAACGCAGGGGCAGTGAAAAGATTTGTCAGTGAATGTATACAACTCAAAATAGATAGAGCCCTCAAGACTTGAAGAAACTAGGATACTCACTTATGCTGATAAAAACCACTGTGATTAACAACTATCACACGCTCGGATAAATAAGAAATATTCCTGGCTGGAACTAATGAATAAAGAAAGGCCAACAAAACTTAGATGGCAAGTTTGTGCTTGAAAGAGTGACTACATTAAAAGAAGAATGAGGTTTAGATAAATATGTATGTGTACAGTTAATAAGCCACAGTTACAGAATATCTTTTAAGCAAAATGCATTTTACATACCTTATTTTTCTTGTTAATAGCATTACATATTTTCATAACTTCAGCATTACCACAAGCTCTGAAAAGCAAAAAAGACGGGTAATTATTGTCAGTGACTTCCCTCTGAAGGGAACAGAGAGCCCGATATACAGGCCAGACCCATCCCAGAGGGAAGTCTG
>VZRW01012149.1:0-56658 GCA_013398125.1 Aegotheles bennettii
CTGTGATTCTGTGATATAAACACAACCATAAAATGGCATGTCTCCAAGGTCATGAGCAGGCATAGGAGTTTTGCATGCAATATTCACCCATTAAAAAGGTGTGTCTTTATTATTACAAGGGAACGAACAAACATTAACAGGTCTCATCCACTCAAAACCTCAGTCTTTTCAGTTCAGATATGAAGTGTCACCTCAGGTGTGGAGATTTCCATTACTAAAATGGTTGCAATAGCCCAGACCAGAGGTCCATGTGGTCTCTGGGTTCTGGTGCCTCTGAGACTACCCAAGCGGCCAATGTCTAAAGGAAAACAAAGATCAGGGAGAGAGTATTCTCACGGAGGGAAGACATTTGTGGCACAGGGGTCTTTTGAATCAGAGTCTGCATCTTTATCAAAAAAATGATCAAGAGCCATTGATGCTCCTTGATCTCATCCATCCAACCATGACCACTCATACATGACATTCATTTGGAAAAGCCAAACAACATCCTCAGACCAAAATGCACTTTTACTCTCAAAACCAGCAAGAAGCTTAGCAGGAGGTGGAGCTGCTCCTGTAATGTCACAGGAAAGAAGCACTGCAGCTGAAGAGTCAAAAAGAAATGTATTTCCAGGGACTTTAGCCAAGTCAAGAAGGCTTACTTCTATTTTAAAATATCATTTTGCTTTTCTAAGCTGCCTGCAAAATTCTCTTGGTGAATCCTAGCACTAAAAAGCCCACCAAAATGTCAGCTTGGATATTTAGGAAGGCCAGATCCCTTTTCCAGGAAGGAGAGAGATGTTGCAGTGGCGGTTGCAATATGGGCTGTTAGTCAAAGTTCAGACTATCAACACAGAGAAACTGAACAGGGCAGTCATTACAACCCAGTCTCTGGTGCAGGTGGTTTTCGTCCTTCTTAGAAGCATATTTGGACAGTTTTGATTTAATCCACTTCCATAGGTGATCCAAACACAGCTGGCAGGTAACTAACATAGAGGCATTCTCTCTTGCAGGCAGAGAAAGCGGCACCCTCCGGGGTGCTCCCCCTCCTTGTTCTTCCAGAAGGACCTCTTCTCACCTCGGTAGTAATTCTTTCCAAACATCCAGCCTAAAAGTTCTCTCTTTCTGTCTCCGTCTTCCCTTCAGCCCCTGTGTACCAAACATCCCTTTCTGAGTTCCTCTTCGATGCCAATAGACTCGCTTCTTCTAGTGCTCCCTCTATTCCTACAATATTCCCATCTTCCATTTATCATTGATGCTAATGAGCATATTTAACTTTTTTAAGAATCACTTCATGAATCAGCAATTATACTACAGTTACTATTTAGCTTGCTATTTTCCAAACTCCAGACCTCACCAAAGATAAGCGATTACCCACCACAAGATAAATCAGAGCAACCTTTCCCTGTATAAACTCCTGTCATTCATTGTGCTGAATAGCTCACAGCTAGCCTCTTAACTTCATACACAAACAAAGCCATGAGAAA
Organism: Aegotheles bennettii; assembly: GCA_013398125.1. NCBI lineage: Eukaryota > Metazoa > Chordata > Aves > Caprimulgiformes > Aegothelidae > Aegotheles > Aegotheles bennettii. The sequence goes on from VZRW01012149.1 coordinate 1,467, forward strand.
AATTCTTTAAGTTCTTGCTGTCAATGCTAGGACTCCAAAAGCCTGGTTCTCTGAGCTAGAGAAGCAAAGTTCTTCAAAATTAGTGTGTATGTGTCGGTGTCCTCCAGACAAATTATTTCTTGCACACTAATTTACAAGTAGTGCTACGTGTTGGACTTTTCATCTTAATGAAAAACAAAAATAAACCTGAAAATGGTATTTCACACAGGGTGAGGGTCTTGCTGTTCTCCCTCAGAAGCCATCTCAAGATACATGAAGTAAGAAGCACGAGAGCATTGCAGAGAAAAGATAGCTATGCAGATTGTGCAAAAAAATGTTCAAAATGGGAAAAATTACCAGTAAAACATTCCAGTGTCACTCTTGAACCTTTCATAAACAGAGTGCTGCTCAAACCTGTCTAATATCACCACAGGATGAGAACTTGTCAAGAAGGTACCTTTCAGATGTTTTTCTTTCCCATTTTAAGCTGGGGCAGCATTTGCACAGAGTAGGTGAGCCCGGCGCTCGTGCCGTTCTGTGCCCTTTCGTTTTATGCTGTCTCTTGGCACAGCCTTTTTTTAGTGTTTGGGGCTCTGTTCTTCCCCTATCAGTACAACAGTTGAACTAAGCTTTTGCATTTACACGTCTACTAAAGAAGCAGCCTGGCACTTGTGGAGGGTAGTGTTGCTGGGCATCACAGAGTTTTCACCCAGGGCAGAGCCAGCCCAGGGACGGCCACTCAAGGTCCCCTCACCATCCTGGCCCTGTGCCAAATGCAAACCCGGGGGGACGGTGTCCAGCTCCTCTTTTAACAGCAGGGCGAAGGCAGAAAGCAGAGGAACACAAATCCCACTGTGGGGCCCACATGCTGGCAAATCTTTCATAAATAACTACTTGGCTTTAAAAGTGCTGATTATATGCAGATCAGGCCCAACGGCTGGGTTTTTTAATTACTTACCTGTACCTCATCAGTATCCTTTTTAAGCAGTTTATCCAAGGTCTCAGCAAACATGCAGGACAGCAAGGAAAACACTGCCCTGTATTTGTCCTAACTGATCCCGGTCTCTATCTGAGGGTGACAGGCTGTCAGAACGTTTCCCCATGTTAAAACCCGCACTGAATTCCCCACAAACATCACTCACTGCTGTCTTCTTGCCACCACCTCCGTCCACCCCTCATGTCCCTCAGCACGATGCCCCTCATCACCCATTTTACCAGAGGGAGGGCTTCGCAGCCTAGAGCCTGGGCCGAGCCCCGGTGCCACGCGGCCCCACGGGGCGAGTGCCTTCCCCGGGCAGGGAGCTCTGGACTTTGATCCCGGCGCCGGGAGCGGGGCTGCACCTGCCGTCCCCTCCTGCCGCCTCTCCCGGCCCCGCCGCGGCCGCCACCGAGTTTCGGGAGCCGGTGCCGCGGGTCCAGGGGGGCGGACGGGCTCCCCCGGCCAGGGTCACACCTGCGGCTGGAGCCAGGGGAAGGGACGGGCACCTCCTCACCTCAGCCTCCTGCAACGCATCCTCCGACGGCCCCGGCCGTGCTGCGCGGGAGCTGCGGCGAGCGGGCGGGCTGCCCTCCTACCGGGAGGCGCCGGCTACACTTTGGGAAGTGTCCCCCGGTGCCCCTGCAGCCCAGCCATCCCGAGCCGGGCAGTGCATGATCCTCTGTGCTCCGGAGCCAGGAGCGAGCGGAGGCAGCGATGCGGCAGCGGTAACCTGAGCTCCCTGCCTGCCTCTTCCCTCTCTCCCTCCTCCCTCCCTCTCACTGCCTCCCTCCCTCTCTCCCGTAGATAGCAGACCAACAGTACCGCTGCAGCTCCATCAGCAGGGAAGGGAAAGTTAAGAACTGCCTGTAAATGTTTTTATTTCGCATATTTAGGGTGGGAGGAGGGAGGCGATGGTCTCCCAGGCGCGGGAGCGCTGCTGGCGGAGCTGGAAACAGAGCCAGAGCCGAGCCAGCCCTTCCCGGCTCTGGGAAAGTTCGGCTCCGCGCTCCTAATTACCCCGATCCTGCCTTGATTTGCACCGTGGGAGAGAAATCCCTCTCTGCTACAAAGGCTGCATTGAGGCGCCCTGGGAGTCACGGGGTTTTCCCTGATGAGGGATGACAACCTGGTGAAAAGGGCAGGGGGAGCAAACACCACCCTGCGTGCCCCCAGCAGCGGCGGGGGCAGCACCCGTCTCCCAGGCCCCGGTCTCCGCTCCCTGACCTATCATCACCCCTCACCACGCATCCCCGTATTTGCGTGACCCTCGACGCTTCAGTGCTCAGGACAGCGCTCGGCCCCGGGTACAGCCAAGCCTTTGCTTTAGGGCTGGTCTGAGTCTGGGCAAGATGCTCCGGCCCTTTCCAGAGCCCCTTTCGATACTTCTCGGTGCAAGTGGAGAAGCGCAGCATTTTTGCCTCTGTGTATATGCAAAGTGTCCCCCGGTGACAGCAATCAATGACAGAAAGTTTTGCATGACTACAGTTACTGAAGCAAATGGCTTTGGGGAAGTACATTTCTCTCCTAAGGGCTGCAAGCTCAAGCAGAAAAGAGTATTTCCAAATAAATGTTATGGATAAAGCAACCTGTTTAATAGCAACTTACCCACTAACAAGTCAGGGAGTTTGAATTTCTAGCAAGGAATTTTTGCTTTGATTTGTCACTGTCATTTTTGAAACAGGCTGTTCTAGCACAGCATAAAAAACAAGCGACGAATCAATCACTGCAGGCTGCTGGCAGCTCCCTTTCTCCTCCCCCTCCGCTCCAAGGCTAGAGAAGGATAGATGTAGTGAAGGAAACATACAAAATGATGCTTGCTTGTTCTACTTTGCAGGAGAAATACAAGAAGAGAGGTTCAGATCCACTTCCAGATTTGCTGCAGGGAGAACTACTCCAAAAAACATGGAGGGTTTTTTTGGGGGGTTTTTTGGGGTTTTTTTTTGTTGTTGTTGTTGGGTTTGTTGGTTTGGTTTTTTTTGAGGCATAAAGCCAAACTCCAGTCGAGTTTCCTCTAAGGAAGAAGATTAGCTAAAGCATCTAGTTTGCCTGTGCCTCTCTCTGCATGCATGACTATATCTTTTGTGCTCCAAGTTCCTCAAAAAAACTTTCCTTTAGATTTGGTAAAATGCTAAGGCTTTCTTTGTCAGAGTCTGACCTACAAAGTCCAAGAGATACTGGACACACAAAAGTTTCTGCAAGAAAATTTCCTGTCTTCCACCTGGACATGGGACACTTTCCCATGGAAAATGCCAACCTGGTGTAATGGAAGGTGCCCCTGGCCATGGCAGGCAGGCTGGAGCTGGATGATCTTTAAGGTCCCTTCCAACCCAAACCAGTCTACGATTTATGAAAACGGGAAACCAGGGGCGGGCTGGGGCTCACGCCTGCACCTGCACAGCTCCTGCATATCACATCACTCCCCAGCTTCCCTCAGGGCAGTCCTAGCCAAGAAGCATACTGAAACGGGAATGCGTTGCCATTTCATTTCAAAGCTGTTTCCACTCCCTTCGGCTATGCCAGCGAAAGGTGACAGCTCCCAGCTTGCTGCATGAATTTCAGCAGTTTGTTCCTCTGCACCTCCCAGCCTGCCCAGCTGCCGCTAAAGCCAGGGAGACTGGAGGGCACTGGCAGGACTGCACACTGAAAAGCACACATTGCACATGGAGATTACACAGGCTAATGTCTGGGAGAGGCACGAGGGAAAGATAAATAAACTCTGAAATATCTAGCCTTTGAGTTGGGGGGGGGGGGAAAGCAAAATCTACTTCATGATACCTCTGATTCAGGATTGTGCTTGCTGTGTAAGTCCACCTCTACACCAGCAAAGCATTTAAGCAGAGTAATGTAAACGTATGCCTATATTTCATTAGCAGTAAATTTAAGCCAACATATGTCTGCATGAAGTCAGGCCACAGAGAGTGAGTCAGGGCCTAAATCGGTGTTGTAACAAAACTAAAATAAGCCAAGCCTTATCTAAATGCACATAGCTTTAACCTGTCACATCACATGAAAATTATATACTTAAACTATAATCTTCCTGTTCCCTTAGTCACCAAAACAGGGTAGATCAAATTAAAAAAAGAGAGCATAGATGCCGCTTAGCTGGCTGAGGCGGAGGTGGGGTCACAGAGCAGGACATTCATCTTGAACCAAGGGGTATTTCTCCCTTCCAAACCAGAGTCACCCCCAGATTCAGCCCTTTCTGCACACCATTCACGCCACTCCTTTCTCCTTCAAGCAGGAAACTGGCAGCTTGATTGCGTTGGTGGCTTTATATTGCCATTTCCCCTGACAAGTAACGTTGATTGGATGTGGCCTCGTTAAGTGACAGTTAATATTTCCACATACGAGTTTGTTCAAGCATAAGGCAGGCGCATAAGGCAGGCACAAATAAGGTCAGGCCACAAACACCCATTGAAAGATGCCATTGTTTGGTTTGGGTTTAAGTTTGCTGTATTTTGTTTGGTAGCACTATGAAAAACGTGAATAAGAGCTCCGTCCTTGGGTTTTTCTGAATGCATGTGCTGATAAGACAGCTGTGGGGGAGCACAGAGAAGCACTTGTAGCTGAAGAGTGCAATTTATAGGCTGCATACTTGGTGTAGGTATGGGATGTTGTAGTGGCTTTATTACCTGACTGCACTGGAAGTTTCAAGGCTATTCACTTTAATGCAAAATTAAAAGCAATTTCCATATAGAAGTTTTCAAGATTTTTCTACACTAAATCTATACATGGATTTATTTCAGTCAGGAGGAGGACTTTTGTTGAAATCACAGCATCATCTCTTCAATGGGCACAGTTTATGCTATAAAGGCATTAATAGCAGTGTAGAATAATCTGAGGAAAATAGTTACCAATAAAACCTGATTACGTAGTAGCAAAATGGTTTCTACCCTCAGATTTACAGTATTATAATTCTACTGATGCAAAATCATATCTTTGGCAGACAGTGAAAGCTCTATTTGTAAACTAGACATATCAGATAACTCACTATGCATGAAGCTTTATCTGTACCACTGCACACCTGCTAGGGGGAAGGTGGGAACAGTGCTCACTTAATTATATCAAAATATGTAAACTTCTACAATAACTTGTGCAAACAAGGCTTAAATACCTCACAGCATCAGCAGCTAACAAAATGAGTCATCAGTGTTGTGTACTATTCCCCACAGCCAACTCCTGTACTCGTCAGTGCTCCTGGGGCTGCGTCTCACCCTACCTTGGTCCCTCAGGGCACAAAAGGATTTCTGCTGCTGACCTGCACCCACCCTGTGTCCTGTGTTTCCTCCTGACCTCACCTTACCTTACCCACTTCTCTGTTGCGCTTAAATAAATCAGCAGGTGGGGTTTTAGGCTGTGTGTAGGTAAACTTCCTAATACTTTTTCAATCTAGATACACGTGTCTACCTCTGCCTAAAGATCAAAGGAAGCCGAATCTGCCTGTCTTTGTATCCCATTTCCACATGCTTCCGCCAGGCGCTGGTGGGTACAGCTGCTCCTGGGCGCAGTCGTGGGGGGTGGCACATGGAGAGGGTTGGCACAGGGATGGGGTCAGGGAGGGAGAAGACTGTTTCCTCCCTTAGCAGGGTTGGGTTGAGTGCTACAGCAGCAGTGGTGCTACAGGCCTACTGCACACCACTGAAAACAAAAAGTGTTAAGTGCAAAGCCTTTGACACAGTTTCCTACAGCATTCGCTTGGAGAAACTGGCTTCTTATGGCTTGGACTGGTGTGTGCTTCACTGGGTCAAACACTGACTGATGGTCAGGCCCAAAGAGTTGTGGTGAATGGAGTTAAATCCAGTTGGTGGTCAGTCACAAGTGGTGTTCCCCAGGGCTCAGTAGTGGGGCCAGTTCCCTTTAATGTCTTTGCCAATGATCTGGACAAGCGGATCGAGTGCACCTTCAGTAAGTTTGCAGATGACACCAAGTCAGGCGGGAGTGTCGATCTGCCTGCGATCTAGAAAGGCTCTGCAGAGGGGCCTGGACAGGCTGGATTGATGGGCTGAGGCCAAGTCTATGAGCTTCAACAAGGCTCAGAGCCGGGTCCTGGACTTGGGTCACAACAACGCCATGCAGCGCTACAGGCTTGGGGAAGAGTGGCTGGAAGGNAAGTACTGTGTTCAGTTTGGGGCCCCTCACTACAAGAAGGACGTTGAGGTGCTGGAGCAGGTCCAAAGAAGGGCAAGGAAGCTGGTGAAGGGCCTGGAGTACAGGTCTTAAGAGGAGCAGCTGAGGGACCTGGGATTGTTCAACCTGGAGAAAAGGAGGCTGAGGGGAAACCTCATCACAACTTATCACTTATCACAACTACCTGAGAGGAGGTTGTAGAGAGGTGGGGTCCAGTCTCTTTTCCCAAGTAACAAGTGATAGTACAAGAGGAAATAGCCTCAAGTTGTGTGGGAGGTTTGGATTGAATATTAGGAAAAATTTCTTCACTGAAAGGGTTGTCAGGCACTGGAAAAGGCTGCCCAGGGGAGTGGTGGAGTCCCCATCCCTGAAGGTATTTAACAGGTTTGTAGATAGTGGTGAACTTGGCAGTGCTGGGTTAACGGTTGGACTCAATGATCTTAAAGGTCTCTTCTAACCATAATGATTCTATGATTCCATAAGTGCATTTTAAAGGAAGTTTATGGAAAACAAGGCTCCCATCCAAAAAAAATGCATGCACACTGTTAATGTGGCTCTGTCATACTTATTCAGTTGCTTCATATTCTTTTGAACCTGTCTGGTGAACCTCAGTTGTAGCACACTACATCCTAACATGGAGTCAGTTATGAAAACACTGGAGACCAAACACACACAAAACTCTTTGACATATAGTTTTCCGTTTGGATGGAAAAATCTTAAGCTGATTATAGCTATTCACACCTTAACTTTGCATACATGAATAAAGCTAATCAGTAAACCAGGATTATAAAAGTCAGTTAATGGAGCTGCTCGAATACACCGATAGGGCTTTAAAAGCTTCTTTAGTTGATCTTCAGGAAGGGTGTGGTGTTCTTAATATTAATTTTTTTTATGCATGCCTAAAGCCAGCTTCTACCCTTTATAAGAAAGCATGCTAGTAATAGGTCCATAAAATTTTATTCAGTGGTATGAATTGTTCTGATTTTCTTTAATGTACATCACTAACCCTTTGCTAGCTAAGCCAAACTCTTAGTCTACTCATTTCTGTATGGGACTAAGAACAGGCCTTGCAAAGTGCAAAGAAGAACTTCAGTGAGTCCAGGAGTGTCTCCATCTCCTGCTGAAGCTGTGAATTCATTCCGTAACAAATTGCAGCAGCACTAACTCAGTGCAAGAGCTGAGACATATGGACTGCAACTTTTCTTTTCATCCTATATAAAACCTCCAATCTATCCTCATCCTTTTGTAGTTCTGGTTGCTATTATTTCCAGTGCTAATTACTAGTAAAGCTAATTACTGAGAAGAGCTGACACTGCACCTTATGGCACAGTGTCTCAAGGATGGGAGCAGAAACGTGCCCAGAGCAACAGGCTCCTGCTTTGCTTCTTCCTCAGATAGCTGATTCTGCAGGCTGGGTGGATACTGGCCGTGTGGTGTGGAGGACAGAGCTAGTGTGAACCCATGGCCCCAGTCATGGCTGGCACCTGGGGGAAGCAATGCAGCCGTGTCTGGGTTAGGGACACCCCTCCATAGCATGTGTTTCATTGAAGGAACACAGCTCCAGCCATCATGGGTATCATCCTCTTGCCTATACTAGGTGGGGTTTGGCTAAATGGCAGTTTATCTTTCAGAGGGGAACCTAAGCTTGACTTAGGGCTTGTGAGCAACACAAAAACCTTTGGTTTCCACTAATAAGCTACCCAGATAGATAACCATTCAAGTGTCTTGCCTCATTTCTTGCCATGTTTTTGATGTCCTGCCCCAGGGAGTTGCCTTGTCCCTCTGTCAGCAGACACAAGCTGCCATCGAGCTGTCTTTTGAGTTTCTTCTGAATAAGATGACCCAAAATCTCCCCACAGCCATCTTAAATTGTGAGCAGGTGAAGACAAGGACCTCACATCTTCTGCATCGGCGCAGCACACAAGGCTGCCTGATGCTGACCGTGGTGCAGGGACTTTGGGCACTGGGGGTTTCCTTGCTGCTGTCGCAAAGACTCTAGCTGTAACCTCCATTAACATGGTACTGCATTTCTCTCCCAGGCTCTTTCCAACTCACCCAGGTTTCTTCCTGAAGATGCTGAAGACATCTCACAGCAACAAGTACGAGGTAAACCCTGGCTTCATGTGGCTCTCAGTCCTCCCTGCCCTCTGGGGATGGACCCAGTGCTGCCGGCCAAGACATTGTGGGTTTTGTACACCAGTCTCCTGCATCCCTGCCGGCCTCACATCTGGCTGGGGATCAAAGGTTTGGCCTACAAAGCTGACCTACATAGAGCAGTCAGCTCGCTCCTCAGTCCCCCCCTTGCTAGGCTGAGTGATCTGCACTGATTACATCCTCCATTTGCTAGGCTGTTTTCCAGCATCTGGGTCCCGTTAACCCTTCCCACCATTTCCACATCCCCCCTCAAGCATAGGGCCAGAGTTTGACAGAGTACCCAGGACAAAAACATACTACTGGTACTCTCAAGTGCCACCAGACTTTCCCACATCCCCCCTGGTACAGCACCTTGAGGTCAGGCTTCAAGTCATGTAGGCTTTAATGAAGACATGTGGCTGATTTAAATGCAGGTTATGAAATGCCAGAGCTGTCCATGAAAGGTCCAGCACAGCCTCCCCTTTGCTGCCTGCAGCATTTCAGGTCTCTACTGGAAGAAGCCTTTGGCATGTCTCTGTGGGGAAGAGCTGAAGGGGCAAGGGTTGGAAACAACTGAGCAACATCACATCTGCCCCTGGAACCAGTGACTCCCTGAGCCCATCAGAAATGTCCTCTCTCGCAGTAAGTGCCAGGCACTGCCTTACAACAACGATGATAATTAAATCACATGCTCCAGGGCTTCAGCCTGCAGGAACAAGGAAAGTAGGGTTTTTTTGCTCCTGCCCACTGCACAATTAACTGAAAGTACATGGAGGCTTTTCATTTGTTTGTGTTTCTTTGCCCTGCCCCTTGTTTTGAAGAAGAAGAAAAAAAAAAAGAAAAAAAAAAAGAAGAAAAAAAAGAAGACAAAAAAAAGAAAAAACAAAACCACTCACAATTGGGTGCTGGACCTTGAGCCACAATGGCTGCAAAGCCATAAAGCATGTGCCTTGCTCACATGCCCTTATTTCCCTTCAGGGAGGGGTTTCTGCCCCACAACCCGATGGCCTGACCTAGGGGCAGATCTCGCACCTCCTTGCCTCCTGAAGGAAAGGTGCCACTTAGGCAAGGATGTAATCCCCAGGAAATAATGATTGAAAACCAGGTTTAATATAACTCCCACTCCTTCCCTTTCAGCCTTATCTGCCTGCAAATATTTTCTCAGTGCTGATTGTTCTGAGCGCAGTCACCTGGTACATAGCTTGAGATGAAGGTTTTGATGAAGCTTCACTGCAGTGCCAGAAAACAATTCACTTAGTTATGGCTCTGACAAATGGATCCGTCTGAGCTGCTGAGTTTAATGTGGGTTGTTTTTTTTAGTTTATTATCAGCATGTTCCTGTTCTGGGTTGGTGGGAAGGTGTCCAAATAGCAAATTCTTGATCTGGCTCAAAACAAGGACTGTCAACCCAAAAGTTTCAGGCCATTTGGGTTAAAACCAAGTATACCAAAGCTTCCAAATTTAAAAAACAAAGTATTGTATCCTCCTCTTTTTGCCTCTTCTCTGCATTTTAAAGAAACACCAGTGTTTCTCAGTGGGAAGGTAGTTTCCCAAACACTTCCAGCATCTTTCTAAAAAGCTTGCAAGATGATTTTCCCCAAAGGATCAGCAAAGAAGAAATCTAGAACCACTAACCCAAATTTGCCAGTGAGTGCACAACGCAGGTGCCACCTCTGCATGGCCATTGAGGACCAGGGCAAGGGATGGACACATGCCACCCTGCATGGCAGCACGTGTCCACAACAGGGCTGCACCTCACCTCGGTGGGACCCGGGCTGGCAGACACACTGTCGGGAACAATGGGAGGTCCGTCTTGCAAACGCAGCCTTTGGCAACAGCCTGGAAGGGAAGATGAACCCATTCCATGGGCAATTGCTCACTCTGCCCCGCGCGTGTCCTGCTGAGTCCTGTGTAGAGCCAGCAAAGGTGTATAATGTTGTTAGACAAGTTTGAAGTTCACTGATACACCAGATATGTTGTTAAATGGTCACCTTGATGGATAAAGGGCGCCTTATCAGATGGCTATGACTCAAGCCTGGGGTTGCTCATTGCTGTTAGGATGGACATCCTGATCTCACCAGGCTACCTGAGACCTCACCTGCTGGCAGAACTGCACCAATGCAACAGAAATTAAAACCACGCCCAGTTTAAGTCTTCAGACTTTTTGTCTGTTTTTCAGCAGGTGCTGAAGACAACAGAGCTGCATAATTACAAGTGTGCCTTGGTTGATGCAGGCTGTGGCACTGGCCCATGCCAATGCCTTTTAAAGAAGCATTTGGGGCACTATGGCACCAGCAGGAATGGCTCCTACATCATTTTCTCCTGGAGCAGAAAGCTCTGAATCCAGCTGAACACAACCAGCTAATCTGCTGTCAGGCATGGTGTTGGTATAAAATGGGACGCAAATGAAATCTGATGCAATATTGCCTCCAAAGGCATTGAAAATTCAAAAAAATTCTTTTAAAATCTCAACAGAAAATAAATAATTTTTGACATCATTCCTCTTTGAAATGTTTCTGCTCGGTTTCAAGATGATTTTCAAGAAGTGAAACATGTTTTTCACAAAAGAAGAAAAGGCCATTCACTGAACATTTATTTCTTTAAAAACCCGGCACTGATCTATAATGCATTTCAGCATCTGAAATAAAATTGTAACTATTTTACCTTTTTTTTCTTTTCAGGGAAACCTTGTTTGTCCGTATAGTCCTTCATACACCTGCCTGCAACCCTGCTCTACTACACTACTTCCAACTACCTAAGGTATTACTCGCAGTAATTCAGTAAATTGAGCAAAACCACTGGCTCCACAAATATTTATCAATGCTTTTTAAATATTTATACTTTTTAAAATGTACAACTTTTTTCCCATGTTCCATTTTTGGGTGGGGTTTTTTCAGGTGAATGATAGTGAATATTGGTAGCCAGGCATTCATCTTCCCCGTGATATCCCTGATGAATTAAATAATTCATGTTTTGTATTTCGTACATGGACAGCTTTCAAATTTACTTCTTTGTTGCTTGAGGTCTTCTCTGGCACATGAGGAGGGGAACTGGTGGATAAGGACCCAACCTGCAGAGCAAGGAGTGCAAATCCCTGATCCCGGCAGAGAGGAGGCAGCTCTCCCAGGACCATCAAGAGCTGCAGCATTGAACAGCCTTAAATTGCAGCAGGGGAGATTCAGATTGGACATCAGGAAAATTTTTTTCACTCTAAGGATGATTAAGTAGTTGAATAGATTGCCCAGGGAGGTGGTAGGGTCACCATCCCTGGAGGTGTTCAAGTCACATCTGGATGTGGCTCTGGATGGTATGGTTTAGGGGTGATGTAGGTAGGCAGTTGGACTGGATGTTCTTGAAGGTCTCTTTCAACCTGAATGATTCCATGATTCTGTGAAGCTCTCCGTGCCAACAGGTGTCCACCCTCTGTCTTTCACCTCCCACTAAAACACTCCTTTCTCTGAAGGATGGGCATTTCTCTTATTCTTGTATGCCAGCCTGGTGCTTGCAGCACTCATCTTTGATAAGGGGCAACTAGAGTGTATTTAAGAGTTACTAAATTAAAAAAGCAGCCAGTGGTATAGGGAGCAGACCCTGCCCAAACACCAAGCTGAAAAGCCCCACTTCTTGTCCTCTGCCTCTTCAGCAGCTGCAGCTCAGCTCTGCCTGATGGCATCCACAGAGCTGAGGTCTCTCTGCAGCCACGATTGTCACAACTCGTTGTTCAGCCCTAGCCCTCTGCCACTCTGCTCCATGAAAAACAAGCTTGAATATGTGGACATCGTGGAAGTATACACAGTGTTCAGTTGAGTATTTATATATTTATTTCTCATTACTTGCTTGTCAGGTGACTTTTTATGGATGGCATTTTTTCATCACAAAAAGGATATTAAAAAAAAAAAGCAACCAGATATTTTCAACTTGCTCTGCTTATAAGCATTTTATCTTATCTCTAGTTTATATTCCCCCTCTCAATTCTCCTTTTCCAAGAGAACAAAATGGCGATCTGCCCTGAATCAGGGTGTGTTGTATGCACCCAGACATGGGGGTGTCAGAAATCCACAGGCTACTCTTTTTCATGGGTCAGGCCAAGAAAACTGGCTGCCTGCAAGTCCCGAGCTTATTAATATCTAATACAGCACAGTAAAACATAGATAAGCATTAAATGTGCCTGTCCTTGTTTCCTTTTGCCCATTAAATCAACTCCCTGCTTTTCAGGATTCAGGAAATGGAGTTGTAATTAAGAAAAGAAGCAGTCCTTGCGCTAACCACTGGAAAACACATCTCATAACATTTCACTGAGCAAATAAATGTTGTCCAGTTGTTTCAGCCTGCAGCTCCACAAAGCACTGCTCTGCCCAGCGAGGGTATTCACCTGCGTGCTGCCCATTTAATCTAAAAGTCTCAGCATGAATATGTATGTCTAACTCACATCTTTCTCTACTGGGTCCCAGATCAAAAATATGCCAGCCCTAGGATTGCTATTGGCCTCCTTTCCAGTGCCCATCTGAGCACAGAAAATCTGTGATCGGGCAGCTGAACCCACACTTCTGCCATGGGGTACCCACAGTAGCCTCACTGCTCCACACCCCAGGGTCTGCACAGTCATCTCAGGGAAATTGAAAACTAATAAAATGCCTGGTAGAAACATCTACATCTGAGTTGTCAGTATTGGGCTTCAACCATTCAACCACCAAATCTTTAAGCAATCAGAGACTGCAGTATCTCTAGCTCAGTTGGTGAGGTTTCCACTTTAAGCATTGAGTTGGGATGCCTGCATTTTCATAAACTCTTGAATTTCTAAGTACATGGAGCTGCACTTCTTGCGCTGCTGAAGGTAATCCTGAAACCATGGTACTTGTTAATATAGAAAAAGACACCTGGGGTTAAAAAAAAAAGGGGGGGGGGGGAAAGCTGATGCAATTTCTTCAAGATTTTTAATGACCCAACATTTCAAAAATAGATAGCTCAGCAGCTTTAAATAGGTACATACTGCAATTTTCTGCTATATTTTGAACATTAACCTATATCCTCTGCAACGTACTTAGTACACAGCACATTAATATGAAGTGATAGTTCAGGCCATCTATCACTTTCCACCCTGCTCTGCAAGACAGCTGTTTCACTGTCCATGCCTACAGCCATCCGTTCACTTTCTGATTTCCCTTGGCCTCCCCAAAATTTCACACGTTAGGCAGCAAGCTTTCGTAAGTGTTATGATCAGCCACCAAATCAAGGCAGACAGAACAAGAACTCAGGGCAGCCCCAGCGAGGTATGGGATCAGGGTAAAGCAACAGGCACCAGACCAACAGCTTCAGAGATAATTTATCTCTAAATAATGACAGATCAGCTGTACTACCATCCAGGCTGAAACGACAGAAGACCCAGTAATTCATCAATGCAGGGCTAAACTTTGCATCCGGGGGCACAAAGACTTACATGGCGTGATGGGAAGGCAGCAGGCAGGCAGGGCACGGTGGGCAGTAGGCAGGGCAGCTCCTCCAAAGGGGTGACCCAGAGCAGCTGATGGGCTCAGGGAATCCCAAATTCCCCACCGCATGGTCCTCTTCCACTGCTGAGCTGTCAAAGCACCATGGAGCTGTGTTTAGCAGCTCTCACACCCCAACTTTGCTCCCCCTCTTGTCCTGGCTGCACAGGGGCCCAAAATACCCCACAATTCAAAACTGGCCTGACACCTCTTTTGGGGTTAGAAGTTCCTTTTCAGCAGCACCCTGCCACAGAGGGTGTCTCTGAGCCCCTGCACACAAGGGAAAGAGAATAAACAGTTCCTTTTAACAAAATTCCAGGAAAAACTTTAGGAGCTCATTGAGATTTGTTTTTGTGAAACATTTTTCTTAATCAAACTTCTTTAGAGGAAAGGACTCACACAAAAAAATTCATCCAACGCATGGAAAAAAATAGCTGGAGTCATTATTTTTGCCAAAAAGCAGTTGGGACTTCTTTTTCTGCTAGAGAGCCATGTCACCAAGAGACAAAAGCCTCCCCCTGCTCCCTTGGGTATGCCATTTGCGCCCTCAGTGGTGGCATCTGATGAGGGTTTGGTGAGCGTAAGCCTCCCCAGCCACCTTCAAGGTCAGACAGCAGTATGCAAAAGCAAGCAGTCACGAGCCCCTGGCCCTAACCTACAAAAGCTATTTGCTTGGCAAGGCTTAACCAGACATAAGGGACAAGTCACTGTTCAAGCGTGAAGCCATCTGTCTGATACGTCATCAAGTGTGAGGTCTTGCACCTGGGTTGGGTCAACCCCCAGTATCAATACAAGCCAGGGGATGATGAGATTAAGAGCAGTCCTGAGGAGAAGGACTTGGGAGGGCTGGTGGGTGAAAAGCTGGACATGAGCTGTCAGTGTGCGCTTGCAGCCCAGAAGGCCAACAGCATCCTGGGCTGCATCAAAAGAAGTGTGACCAGCAAGTGGAGGGACATGATTCTCTCCCCCTACTCCGCTCTCATGAGACCACACCAGGAGTGCTGTGTCCAGTTCTGGAGTCCCCAACATAAAAAGGACATGGAGCTTTTGAAGAGAGTCCAGAGGGCCACAAAGATGATCAGATAGCTGGAGCACCTCTGCTATGAAGACAGGCTGAGAGCATTGAGGTTGTTCAGCCTGGAGAAGAGAAGGCTCCAGGGAGACCTCATAGCAGCCTTCCAGTACCTGGAGGGGCCCTGCAGGAAAGTCAGGGACAAACTCTCTAGCAGGCCCTGATGCAATAGGACAAGGGCTAATGGTTTTAAACTAAAAGTGAGTAGATTTAGACTAGATATAAAGAAAAAAATTTTTAGAATGAGGGTGGTGAAACACTGGAACAGGTTGGCCAGAGAGATGGTAGAATCCCCATCCCTGGAAACATTCAAGGTCATTCTGGATAGAGCCCTGAGCAATGTGATCTAGTTGAAGATGTCCCTGGTCAGTGCAGGGGAGTTGGACTAGATGACCCCAAAATGTCCCTTCTAACCTAAACCATTCCATGACTCTATGATTCTATGATCTCTTAATGCCATGTTGCACCAGTATTTCCAAGGCTGCTTCCTTCCATGCACACATCTGTAATAGCACCTAATTTCATCAGGTGATGAAAAAGCTGGCTTCATTAAACTCTAAGACTTCTCAAAGGGTGAAATACAGAAAAATAAACATAAAACCTTGGTTTATAGTAGGTACCATTGACTTCTTGCTAGAGAGCAGAAGATGGCTTTACACTTGCAGAGCCACTCACTGTTTTGGTGCAGGAGTCTGAGAAAGGGACACGGCAGCTATCATCCCTGAAGCTGCTCTCCCCCTTCTGGGGCAGGACTTGCTGTCCAGGTACCACCCTACTCGGTGATGGCACCAAGCAAGGAAGAAGCAGAAGCACTCACTGAGTTTTGGCTGTCAGCTTCACATCTAATTTAGAAACGAAAAATACAGCCTGACAGGCCACCCTTTAGAAGTCACTGACCTTCATCTAACGGCATGTCGATAAGCCCCGCTGCCAGCTTTTGGGACTCAAACCACCCTGTGGGCGACTCTCGGGTGGGCCTGTCTGTAACCCAAAGAGGCTTCGTCACCTCCTGGGGGATTATCTCAGCACACATTTCTGAGTCCAGCCTGCTGACGCTGACTGGGATCAGGTATCTGCCAGGCTCTCATAATGTCTGAATAGTACCAGACAAGACTGCAACATGTACCCTTAAGACACCATGGACCAAAATACCTATGTTTCTAGCATGAGTCACTTGAGAGAAGATGTTGATGCTGAAATTAGGAATAGTAACAGTCAGGCAAAGATCACTACAGGTTAAAAATGTACTGCTGAGAGCAGGAGTGCAGAATACTTTGCTAAGGATATATAGCACTGGTTGAATCCACTCTCTTCAGCTACCTCTAATATATGACAGACATCCCTAGGTAGCAGATTTCCACCAGTGAAACCCTGGCTGCTAACAGCAACCAGTTTCTCCAGGGAAGTTCCCAGCTTCCTTCCAAAGTCTCATCTGTGTCCCATAGGGAAAAGCCACACGGCAGTATGAAGGGCACCTCACATTCCCTGCCGTAGCAGCTGCTTCCTCCCTTCAGGTGAGAGATGTTTCCAGATCCTGGAAATATTCCTGCTGTGATCCCACTTCTCAGCATGCTGGGTAGCCTGTCCTGCACATTCAATATATGCTGTTGTACAGTCAGCTATACAACTGCATGAAGTTCAACAACCACATGAAGTTCAATAAGGCCAAGTGTAAGGTCCTGCACATCGGTCAGGGCAATCCCAATTACAAATACAGGCTGGTTAGAGAATGGATAGATAACTGCCCTGAGGAGAAGGACTTGGGGGTATTGATTGATGAGAAGATGGACATGAGCCGTCAGTGTGCGCTTGCAGCCCAGAAAGCCAACAGCATCCTGGGCTGCACCAAAAGAAGTGTGACCAGCAGGTTGAGGGAGCTGATTCTCCCTCTCTACTCTGCTCTCATGAGACCACACCAGGAGTGCTGTGTCCTGTTCTGGAGTCTCCAACATAAAAAGGACATGGAACTTTTGGAGATAGTCCAGAGAAGGGCCACGAAGATGATCAGAGGGCTGGAGCACCTCTTGTATGAAGACAGGCTGAGAGAGTTGGGATTGTTCAGCCTGGAGAAGAGAAGGCTCCAGGGAGACCTCATAGCAGCCTTCCGGTACCTGAAGGGGCTACAGAAAAGCAGGAGAGGGACTTTTTACAAGTAGTGGTAGGCTGAGGGGGAATAGTTTCAAACTGAAAGACAGTAGATTTAGATTGGATAATATGAAGAAACTCTTTCCTGTGAGGGTGGTGAGACACTGGCACAGGTTGCCCAGAGAAGCTGTGGTTGCCCCCTCCCTGGCAGTGGTCAAGGCCAGACTGGATGGGGCTTGGTGCAACCTGGTCTTGTGGGAGGTGTCCCTGCCCATGGCAGGGGTGTTTGAACTGGATGATCTTTAAGGTCCGTTTCAGCCCAAACCATTCTATGAATCTATGATTCTATGATTCTATATTCTCTCCTAGCTTTATTTTTCATGTAGTTCCTCATATGTAATGTGCGATGTGTGGTGTGCATCTGCTGAAGAGACATTGTTTCCCCTTCCTTTGGAGTAAGTTCTTTCTCCAGTTCTATGTTTTCTCTATTCCCAAGTACAAAACAACTATCAATATCCACCAGTTTCTGGAATTCCAAATTTGGAAATTTGGAAATTTTGCTGGATTACACCAACCAAGATCCTTTCACCTTCTCTCATAAGTTTAGACAGTGCAAACCCCTGATACCTGCTATAGCTTTTCCTTGATCTCTCAGTGTGTATTCATCCTTTTTGACCAGGAGTTCAAATATGACATAATACCTGCCCCAAACAAGGTGCCACTGCAATGCTCTGCAGCGTTACTTGGTATTCCCTTTGCCTCTGAAAATAGCTCCTTAGCACATCTCATCGCATTTCTCTTTGCCACTGCTGAATCACATTACAGCTCCCCGTGGCTCAGAGATGAACCCATACACACAAGCCTTTCTCCTCCTGTGCCAATCCCAGGAGGACAAACTCCCAGATTATAACAGAAATTCTCATTTGACCCCAAAGCACATGATGCTGGTACTCCATACTGCCGAGCTTTGTCTCACTTCTGCCCTTCAGGGCCATTAGCTTCTTTCTGGGCCACCATCCTGTTCTCCTCCACACTGGCAACGCTCTCCAGCTCCAAACTTCACCAGTGCCAAACTTCATCAGCACACGCGTCCTGTGCTGGGGACACTGGCTAACACAGTCCTCAGGACCCTTCCTTGGAGGGCATTGTTGCCCAGGCACATCCCTGTCAGCCCATGGGCTGCTGCCTGGTCCCTCTGTGCCCACAGCTTTCTCCTCTCCCAGTGCTGGGCATCAGGCAGAGGCATCCTCACCATCTCCAGCAACAGCTGGGCAATACATCACCCACCCCACCACAGCTGGCATGGCTGCATGGCTCCCCATTCATATTTCAGCCACCTGAGCCCCCAAGGTCCTGACAGAGCTGCTTCCTCCACCTCCTGCATTTGTCCACCATGGGCCACGCCGGCGCCTGCCCTGAAACCAGCCCAAGGCTGGCCAGGAGCTGAATATAATTTTCTTTTATTGCCTCTCATTTTGATCAGAATCCGATTAGGAGCACATGGACGCCAGTCCCAGACCCATTTAAGCTGGCTGTAGCCAATATTAGTGCAGCACGCCGCATCATTAAAATCCATCAATGCTATAATCCTCATGGAAAAGTACTGGAGCACATAGAAAGCAAAAACTGCTTTAACACAGCATGCTCCATCATTGACTGGGAATCGGTCACATGCAACCACAAGAAGATACTTCTTAGCCCAAGAGGGATTTTTGTTCCCATTTTCTTTCTCACCTTTCTTGTTTTCTTTCCCTCCACCCCAGACCAGGTAAGAAACATCACTGAGCTAGTGCCGAGCTTTCACACCCAAGATGCTGCTGCTAAGCTGGCTGTAAGGGCTGGAACAGCACCCCTTTTTTAGGAGCCCAGGGGAAGCACCCCCCAGCCTGGCCTTTGCCAGCTGCCACCCCACGGCCCCACACACAGCCCTGCTGCCTGCTTCGTGCTGTGCCCAGCACATCAGCTGGGGCTAACGCTGTGGGGTCTCCCCAGCCAGGGGGATGCTGGAAGAGGATGCATCTGCTTTATTTATTTATTTGGAGCTTATTGTGGAGGTGATTAACTTTTGTTAAAATAAAATAGGAAGGAAGGAAGGAAGGAAGGAAGGAAGGAAGGAAAGAGAGAGAGAGAAAGAGAGAAAGAGAGAGAGAGAAGAAAGAGAGAAAGAGAGAAAGAGAGAAAGAGAGAAAGAGAGAAAGAAAGAAAAAGAAAAAGAAAAAAAAAGAAAAAGAAAAAGAAAAAGAAAAAGAAAAAGAAAAAGAAAAAGAAAAAGAAAAAGAAAAAGAAAGAAAGAAGTTTGTGTCCTCTGTGGCAAGCCTTGGCACCGCTAACATTATCAAAGTAATGTGATTTTGAAGACTATGGCCAGCAATAGCAGGCTGTGCCATTGCTCAGTGTGCTACTCTGGCTGGCGGGTGCTGGGGGACAAATTTTGTCACACACTCACACACAAATGCTCCTCTGACACGGTAGAGAAACTGTTAAGGAAAACTATATAAACTCTCTTCTAGCCATACTTCTCAAACAGTGTAGAGCTTGAAGGTCAAAAAGAAATAAAAAGTATTCCTCAGAAAAATAGAAACCAGAACTGTCAGAAAAATGGCATCCACCCTCCCATGAAAGGATTCTCTTCGGCCTTTGATCTGCCAAGCTCCACTAGGTTCTTGCATTGTTTTCTTCCGCCAGGCTTCCTTTTCAGGGATTACATTTTCCTAAATGATTAAACTGCTGAAAAAGTAGAGATGCTAAAGCCTTTTTTCCAGATCTGTCAGCAAAATCAGAGTTACGTAACAGGAAGTCACTCTGTATGACATCCTTTTCTACTCACATAAAAATGTAGCTTCTGCAGTTTCAGAAATAAGTTCTGAAATTTTTCAATGATGTAGGAAACTCAGGTAAGTTCTGTTCTGTTTCAAAATGTGTAAACCAAATCTGAATTTGATCAAACTACTATAAGCATATATGTTTTTTGGAGGACAGCTTGTGACATAGGTGTGTGTAGACACATGCTTGCTAAATTAGAAGGGAACAGAGACACTGACACAGTTGATATTTTCTAAAAGCAATCCTCAAAGAGCCTTTTTGTACATGCAATTCTGATCTAGGACAGTGAGCAACAAAGAGGGAAAGGTGACCATTTTTTCAGCCATTTCTTCTGCTCGTTGCTTAGTAGTAGAGTTTGGTGAGAAAGCAGTGAAGATACAGTGTAAAGGAGAAGGTGGTTTTGATAGCTGTCATATGTCAATATGATGGAAAAAATATAGAAATTAACATTTTTAATGTGGAATAGGCAATTCAGAAGCAAAAACCTTATCAAAGAAAGAAGATGCAGTTGTATTTTCATCTTTCAATCAGTTCATTGATACTTTTATTTTATTCCCATAAATTTTCTACAGGTATTTGCTCACTTTCATAGGGAAAGTAAGGTGACAACTGGTGACAACTTTATTCCTCACAAATCAAACATCCTGAAAGAGACAGGTACTGTTCCTCAAAGAAACTGTGGTCACAGTAAAGCAGTTCCAAGTGTTCTCAGAGATTCATCCTCTGTCCCTCTGAGATAAGGACTCCATAGTTCCTTCCTACTTTTATCTCTGGAGGTATTTAAAAGATGGATAGACATGGCACTTAGGGACATGGATTAATGGTGGACTTGGCAGTGTTAGGTTTACAGGTGGACTTGATGATCCTAATGGTCTTTTCCAACCTAAATTATTCAAGCTATTTAGTGACAGAAAGTCATCACCACATGCAAAACCATGGTTGGTATGTTCTGAAGCGGGGCAATGCACAGCACGTACTCCCCATCTAATTTGGACTCTAGTGCCCTTTATCTGTGTCATCCCACCTCTACACCTTACTTCCCCATGAGCAAAATGGAGACAGTAACTCTTTAAGAATGAGTCTCAGCTGAGAACTGCTGTTTCCTCTGTTTGCTGCGTGCACAGCAATGACTTTGGAGCTGGAGAAACAGCAAGAATTCTTAAACATATTTGGCATCAAACTACAAACTTCCAATCTGCCTTCTGAAGAAATTGCTATCTTGAATTTTCAGCTTCTCAGATTGTTTGTCAAGCATATTTCCAGCCTTCTGAGGTTGTGAAAGGATGCAGATAAACAGTCTTATCTCTTTTAACACCAATATTCTCACAGTAAACAGAAGACTTTTAGCAAGTTTTTTTATTTGAAAGGCAAGTGAACAGATATGGTGGCTGGAAAGGTGACCAGAAACATTGACTGAGGGCTAGTGCTGTACTGGCAAAACTGCTGAACAGTTTAATTTCTCTCCAATTAATTTCCCTTAGACTTTTCTTAGGAGAAAACCTCTTACACAATTTGTTGGCTCAGAATTGATCTCATGCAAGAGACAGCATGGCCCAGGTTGACTTCTGGACCTGTTACTCCAAACCCTTTATTACAAGCGACAGAATGAAGCTCCTAATATTTATTTTCCTGGAAAACAAACCATTGACTAGCCCTATCTACTTAGCTGCCTTGCAATGATATGTATAGTTGCTTCTTTTACACTTCAGCAGTCTGGACTTGACAATCAATCGTTTTAAACTGCAAACCACCACCATCCTGTGACATATATGGATCTGTAGGAAGCAAAGCTTGAAGCCTTTCTAATTTTAGCTTGTTTCAGTATACTAGAAGTTTCTAGCATCAATCATCCAAAGAAAATACTTTATATACCAAAGGGTCACAAAAATCAGCATGCTGTTTTGTGTGTAACTGGGCTCCACTGTGATGATTTTATATCCACAGTTCCCTGAAGCATGGGAAACAGGGTGTGCCAGGCATGCCCTGTCAGCTGGCTGCAGCTGCTTTCTCCCAGTAAAATGTAAATGATACAAAATGCAGACGATACGTTGTCAAATGTATTTAACTCAATAGCTCATGTATTTGTGCTACTGTACTCTAATTAGAGAGACTTAATTCTTTTCCTAGTCGCACTAAATTACTGCAGACAGTATTAAGCTTATGTAAGCAGAATTAGCGTTATGGCTATAATCACCGGGCAGCAGTCAGCTTCCAGTTTATCCTTTGCATGCTCACAACCTCTGGCAGAACAGATATCAGCACATGCTAAAGAGCACTATCCCAAGGAATGCACCAAAGAACTGTGCTGTGAGTACGACCATCCGCTATCCCATTTGCTTTTTCACTACACACTGAGCATAACCTCAACCACCAGCTGAAGACCAGGGGACTGCGTCACTCCTGTACCGGAGGCTTAGCATTCCTCACATTCCTTGACCGGCTTTCCAGATTATACTCTCTCGAGTAGATGGTTGCTGTATTTCTTCCTTAGCAAGTAATACCTGAATATGCAAGGTGTGGTGTTTTTGTTTCAAGCCCAAAGCCGGTGGCCCTGCCTGATGTACCGAGTACTCTCAGGCTCTTTGTTCTGCACATCCAAGAGGCGGGGAAGTGGAGCCTGTGGTTCATCAGCTGTGTGAGGCTCAGGCAGCCCAGGAATATGTCAAGGCTACCATGAACCCACCGGCTGTTGCACAACACACACTCACTGCTTTGGATTTATTGCATTTCCGGAGTGATTAATGGTTCTGTTTTCATTTTGTTTACCAAAATCCCAGAATTCCAGCCTTTTGCTCAAAACTACTGCAGCAATGACTGGCATCCCAATTCAGCTGCCGGCAAGACAGGGAATATTTTCCCCAGGAAGAGTAATCACCTGCAGGAACACAAAAAATTGCCAGATCACTAGCTCACCTAACCTAGTTCTCAATCTTTGAAGGTGGAAATGGCTAATGCTACTTAGGGACAGCAAGTCCACTTTATTCAATTTCTGCTGACCCCAGCACTCATGATTCACTGAATCAGGGATACTGATGGATACATCCCAGGCTGTAGTATCTACTTACAAGCCTCCTGTTCCTGACATTGTCCATTATCTTCTTAGTCCTGTTGACATTGTCTGTCTCCATAACATTCTGTGACAACAAATTCCAGAAGTTCCTGACCCACCATATAAAAAAGTACTTTCTTTTATCTCTTTTAAGCTGATCTACTAATTTCACTGTGTATACTAATTGTCATATAGTATTGCAGGATTTTTTGACTAACAGTGCTGCATTCATCTTATTCACTCTCTTTATGGTTTTTGTAAATGCCTTGGTTTTCTCTCCAAATTGAAGTCTTTCCAGTCTCCTCTTGGAGCATGTTTCATCCTTTCCAGTTGTTGTTTTCTCTGTATGTCTTCTTATGCCACTATGTCTTCCCTGAGATGCTGAGATCAGACTGCACCAAGTGCTCAAGATGTCAACTCATCAAGGTTTTATATGGCAACAAAGTCATGCCATCCTCCTCATGGTGCCCAGCATTTTCCTGGGTCTTGGCTGCTGCAGCTTGTTGAACTGATGATTTTGGTGAGCTGTAAGTGGGGACTCCAAGGTCCTCCCCTTAGCGGAACCTGCCAGCCCAGAGATCAGCATCACCTACAAGTGTAAGAACAGGGCAGACAGAGAGCACTGCTTCTCCATCCATTCCCTCCACACAACTGCAACTTTAGATGTATCCTGAACAAAAAAATTGTACCCACTAAGGATATTCAGGAAACCTTCACAATTTTTTTTGTCTGCTTTATTTGTTCAGCCATTGTTCAAGCACTCACAGTACAGGAGATATCAGCTTGAAAAGCCAGCTTCTTCTTGATGAGAGTTAAACATACTCATGATTCCTTTGGAGATTGTTTTGTCTGTGAAGCTATGGGCTACTTTGGCAATGCCACAGTTTAATGTGCTCAAACCAGGGCAGGCAATAAGCATTTCTCATCTTGTCTCTTCATTTATAAGCAGTTTTTGTAAATCTTATAAAATAGCTGGACAAGGGACTGAAATCCAAGCTCCTTCCTCCTCAGTAAAATTGAAACCAACAGCTACAGCATGAACATGGATTAAAATTCTCTGCCTCCCTGCCTGAGTGAATACAGATGTACCCATGAAGACTGACAAGGCTTCAGTAGAAGGGACTGGGACATCTCTTTCCTTCAATGTAGGTTGTGTATCCTCATGATAGGGGTCTTAAAAACAACACCAGAAACATCAGCAGGAACGCAAGGCGAGGGGAATGAATTTGCATAGCCAACAACTGTAACGATTGAGAAAACTTAATTTTACAGATCTTAACACAGCTTGCTAGGGTTAAATTAATGCTTTTGCAGACAAAGAACAGATATGACAGAAAACACATTTATTTAAACTGCTGTACAATGGAAATCTCATTCATTTTCAAAAGCCAGCTGAGGGAGAAGTGACTCACATAGCTTGTGTACAGGAAGCCTCTTTGCAGTTTTCAGTGCTGAATTTCTTTTCCTCTGAATACATCACTTGTGTGAGCATGGTTATCTGCTCAGTGGCAGCAATGTGTTTGGCAGTATATAAACATGGAGAAAGACATGGTTCCTGCCCTGAGGAGCTTACAATCTAAAGTGTGACATGGACAATACTATTCCAACATATAACAATCATCTGAAATATCATCAGTCAGATACAAGACGACCCATTTTAACAAGCAATTGGAATAACGAATACATATATAAAGGCCACAGGTAGGATAAAGTGGTGTCTTTGTTCTGTTATGTATTTGTATGTTCATGTGTCTACAGGCATGAAAGGTAGTGATGATTTGCTTGAGAGAGTGATTTTGTTTTCTTTGGTAGGGCTGCTCCAGCTTGTGCTTCCTGGACAAAAATAAGGAAAAACATATTAGCACTCCTGTGATTTTATGTGTCTGAACACTGGACAACATGGGGATGAATTAATCCCCATGCAACAGAGGAACCTGGATTTTAGAGAGGTAGCATGAAAGAAGTAACAGATTTTCTGTCCTGTTGAGGCACTGGATCTCCACATCAGCGTACAGCTGGTGAATCCTATGACAAGTACCTCAGAGGCAGAAGCTGGGAATCCCACTAGTTCTACAAAGAGAGTATCACACTTTGTGTCTGCAATCAGGAGGGAGATCCACCACCCAAGGGAAAATCTGCTGGAAATTCCAACTTTTTGTAGGTTAACAGTTTTTCCCTAGTAAGTGATTGTCTATTTCTGTGAAGAGTAGAAGAGACAGTAGTAGGAGAAGAAAACCTGAAAATTGAATTTGAAACCACGTGCTGTCAAAACTTGAGCAATGCTGGGTGCTCACACATCTGATGCTCGTACAGACACAAATTCTGCCTCCCAGATACTTCCTGTTTTGAGGCCTTAAAGTCACACTTGGCCTAATTTCTAAGGCAATCAGAGTAATTTTACAGTGCGTCAGATTTCTGGTCAGGGTCCTCTCCCTTTCCCAGGAATTATTTTTTGAACATTTCAACTACATTTGAGAGAGGGCTTCATTTCAGACATGAAGCTCAAAAAAGTTTCAGTAAAATTGGTAGCTGAGTAAGAGAGGAGTGGGACAAATTCTTACCCCAGACGAAAGAGAAGCTGAAATGAATCCAACAGTTAGGTGTACTTTTGGCCCATCCATTGGCACTTTGTGCATATGTACTGACCACTCAAGCAGTAGGTGACCACCTAGTGTGCTGCTCTTTGCATTGTGCACACTTAGGGGACACAGCAGAGAGCTGGGGGATACCATAGGAAGATGCCCAGTGTAAAGAAAATGACCAAAGCAAGTAACAGAAGCTGGCAGGGAGCTGAAGGTTGTAAGAGCAAAGGGGAATGGATCGAAGACTTGTGGTATTTGGTGGATATTATGGATCACAGAGACAGCTGTGTAGGAAAGTCAGACTCATTGGAGCCACATAAATGGGGGAAAACAACAGACTCATTAAGGGCAGTAGCTCTGACTAACTGTTATGTGTCAAATGCATAATATCTTCTTTGGGTTCTTTCCCTTCTTGTCATTGCATATAACAACAATACGTATAAAATTTTCAAGTTCATGTTACTTAAATAGCATTTAGAAACAGTGCTGATTATCTTAATAGTTACCTGAAAACCTGTTCAAGAAAGAATGTGTCATAGGCAAGTGTACTAAGACTCTTCTTGCTCCTCCGCCTCTTCCTTTTCTTCTCCCTCTTCCTGATTTTCTTCTTCTTCCTTTTTAATAGAAAATAGTTACAGTTACCATGCAGAAATTGGAGGAAAAATAAACAGTCTTGAAATGCATATCTCTGCCTTTGCAACTGTTCTGTTCCTAGTAAATTCATTATTTGGGCTTAAAAATAGAACAGAAAAGTAATGTATAAAGCCTTTAATCTTAACATACCAGGGCCCTACCTTTCTGGAGTTAATAGGCAAGTGCTACATCCTGTCTTATCCTATGAGGAAAGGCTGAGAGAATTGGGGTTGTTCAGCCTGGAGAAGAGAAGGCTCCAAGGATACCTCATAGCAGCCTCTCAATACCTAGAGGGGGCCTACAAGAAGGATGGGGACAGGCTTTTTAGCAGAGCCTGTTGTGATAGGACAAGGGGTAATGGTTTTAAACTGAGGGAGGGTAGAATTAGGTTGGATATAAGGAAGAAGTTTTTCACCATGAGGGTGGTGAAACACTGGAACAGGTTGCCCAGGGAGGTGGTGGATTTCCCCTCCCTGGAGACGTTCAAGGCCAGGTTGGATGGGACCCTGAGCAACCTGGTCTAGTGGAGGATGACCCTGCCCATGGCAGGGAGTTGAAACTAGAGGACCTTTAAGGTCCCTTCCAACTCAAGCGATTCTGTGATTTTGCGATTCTGTGCTGGAATATAAGAACCCGTTTCTTAGAGAAGTCAAAACATGGTATATGATTAAGCTGTAAATAAATGTTCAAGATCAAAATGAGAATATGAATTATATGTAAATATGACAAAAAGTTTAGTATTTTTCATTGTATGCTTTCTTGGGCCCTCCTGAATAATCTAAAAATCATCAGGAGTCAGATAATACATCCTTGTTTCTGTTTCAAAAGGTCTTAATTCTTTTCTATAGGAGAAATAGCACATTTTAAAGACAACAGCCTTCTGCTTCAGTTAACCAAATCAACAGTTATCTGAAAGCTAGCACTTATGTAACACAGACAACAATCTGTGCTCTTTGTTTTTTAAGAGATAGTAAATGAAGCTTTGAAGCTTTTGTTTTTCCTACTCTGAAAAACAACTGAAAATTGCATTGTGGGCTTCTCTGCTCCTTCACTTCCAGAAAACTCTTGTTCAAAGGCACTCCTGTGTGCATAAACAAGCTTTCGCTCAAAATGTCATATACTTCATATATTACCGAGACCACAAAAATTAAGGGAATTTCTTTCTGAAGTTATCAACCAGTCAAAGAATTCATAATTAGTTTTCAGCCAGGACTACAAGGTAGTGTATGAGCAGCACAGCCCTTAGGTTTTCCTCTCAGACACACGCTGTCTGTATGAGTCACACCAAGTCACTGAATTAAAATCATGTTTAAGCATGTGCTTGTGAATGGACCTGTTATAATCAGATTCCTGGTTTGAATTTTTGTTTTTCAGGAAAAACCATTGCACTAGGAGATCATCCACCAGAAACGTGATACTAATGTCTGCGTATGTCAGCTGGATTAGAAGTTCTTGTGCCAAAGGAATATTGTCTCTTTCAGCATCTTCTCCAGGAAAGGTGCCTTTCCTTAGCACTTCTTGAAACAGGGCCAGGCAAGCCCACAGAAAAACATCATCTTTCAGATATGAACAACTTCAGTTCAAAATTCAAGTCAATTACCTTTTACAGAAAAAAAATGGGTATTTTTCTTGATTGAAGCATTAGTTAGTGCTGCCAGAGTGCGCTAAACCAGCCTTAATGGCCTTTGCCAAGCTTACCAGAAGCCCCCAATTTGCCCATGGGCCCAGGAGCTCCATTCCAGCTGCCAGGTCCACAATGTGTAACTCTGACAGCAGGCATGTGTATGTATACACACGTATATATGCATGTATCGCAGTTTGAAAGTGGGAAGATGTGAATGTGTCCTCTTTTTAATTGCAGGTTTGTAGTGGAAAATAGCCTAAAGTAATCACTAGTTTTAGGATGAACACTCAAGAAATATTCAAGGCATAAACTTGCAAAACTAGGCAAAGCAGAGAAGTATTTAAGGATTTGCACCTGGGTCTTACAAATTCTGACAAGGAAATACTTCCTTTATAGATAGAACTACCTAAATTGTCAGAATGACTCTTCTACATTCACAACACTGAAGATGTAATCAGCAGGGCATCAGTTAGTGATTGTCAAAGATACAGTTGTCTTGAGAGTCCTTGGCAAGTTTTATTAAAGACAATTTCTCTTCCATTTACAGTTTTTAACCATTAAAGGCCTATCTTTGTTCCCAAACAATAAGACTATGATATGTCCAATGATTATCTCTAGCAGAATTTAATTCTAGTATATTTAGTTCCGTGAATAAGAATTTACTAACTTTTGAGTGATGCAACGAGACTGAAAAGGATTTAAATGCACACAAACAAAAGATAGAAGAAAATTGTCCAAATGTACTATACCCCTGTTGCTGCAGGTTCTTCCTTGCTTTCCTACACAAGAGATACAAAAGAAAATGTTTAAAAGGTAGATCAAACAAAGAATATCAGAGGTCATACAGGCAAAACACAGCAGAAATTAAACACTGAATTTAGGAAAATTAAGTGGAATTCAGTGGATTTGTTTTGAGATAATGTCCTCCAGATTAACTCACAAAGCACATTTAAGCCAAGCTTTTACTTTGGAAAAGGACTATAAAATCATTAAATACAGCTCCCTTTTTCTCAGTTACTTCCAATCAAATCTGCTTCATTGACAAGCAAAGCATTAGAGCTGGGTTTTTTTCATGTTTTTGGTAGGGGTTTTTTTTTGTAGTCAGCTGGTCTGCAAAATGAAAGCTAAATCAGAATTATACAGAGTCTTATCTATGTTATATATCATCACTCAAATCTGGCCTGCAATTCTGTTAACTGTTATAGCATGGAACAGATGCGTTGGCTCCACAGTACTGGGAAATAATACAAGCTGGTTTTAGACTGCAGATTGAGCAAAAGTGGTGCAGAGAAGAGAGAACAGAGAGAAAAAACAATATAAATGTACAGTGAATAGAATTTAATGTTAGATACCAAGCTGGTTATTGGAGAGAAGAGCTAATCTTACACAAAATCCCAAAGAGAAAGGACATATGGAATAGTACCATACAGAAGGCATGAGCTGTTGATACAAGTTTGCATAGAATGAGCTGAGATAAGGAAGCGAGCTGCAGTGTCAGGGTTTATATATGGTCTGGGGAAATGCTGAGGCAAGATACAGAGTTTCATTATAATATGATTTTAGAACAGGTTTCTGAAATAATTCTGCCCTGAAGTGAGCCTGATCTGTACTGCAAACTGATTTAACTGGGACATCACTTAAAAAATACTCTAACCAACCCCCAAGATAAAATCTAAAGTTAAACTCAGATGGTAAAAATAAAGGAAAATTATTACCATCACGTCTAGTGACCAGCAGAGCCCTTGTTGTGCCATGTGCATAGAAGGTCACAGTCTTTTCCTCAAAAACTCAAAAACAAGGAAACCAACAAAGCAAGAAAAAGGGGCACTATATCTAAACAAAAAGGTTGTTCAACCCTCTTTATCGGAGTATGGGGATTAGTAATGAAAAAAAAAGATTAATAAGAAGGCAGAGATAAGCTTGATGAAGTGATTAGGGAAGGGAAGTACACGGCAGGTGTAAGGTGAAAAAAAATTTCATAATCTGAAGAAATCCTAGTGCAGCTGTCCCTTGGTGACCCAGCCTGAAAGCTGTTCCTGCTACTTACTACTGAACCTGTGTAAGGGACTTTCTACTTCAGCATGTGCTCTGGGCTTTCCTGGATGCTTGTGTGAATGAGGGGCTGGAGCCACTGAAGCCTAGGCAGTTTAACATGAGGTGTGCGAAGAAAAAACTGTCGCCTCGTGCACTCATGCCTACCACTTTCAGGAGGCAGCTGCTGACTTAAGAGTTTTGTTTTTCAGAGGGTTGGGGTCTCTCATTGTTTTCCTCAGGGTCATACCAGCCTGAGACAAGAAGCTGCAGCTTCTGGACTCCCAGATCTCCCAGCAAGGGCAGCAGAAGGAGTAGGGAAGGGCTGCAGCCTCCACATGTACCCACATTGACCATTGGCTGCCATTTCTGCTACTGAGGCATTGGAAAAGCCTTCTGAAATCTCGGACTCTCCATGCAGCTCCACAGTTGAGACAGTCACAGTTTATTTTGTTATCTGTCTTATGCTCATTGGCAAAGGCTGAGATATATTTACCTCACCAAGACTCTTCTAGAATTTTTCAATAGCACTGCCATTTCTCCTGCGAAGTCACTGGAGAAAAGCTGGCTGGGTTACACCCAGCATGAGAAAGTAGTTTTTAAGCTGGTTTGAAACTGAGTGCTAAATAAGGCCAAAATACCAACACTAGATTCCCACTGATATATTAATTCAAAAGCAGAACATAAAATGGTGATGGCATTTTGATTTGAGGGTTTGTCAAAAGAGCAGGCTGACACTCCAAAAGGGACCTGACTACCATTCAAAAGATGCAACTGTTTGGCTGTAAAACAGCAGGCTGCTGATAAAAAAGGTTACCCTTTCAGAACTCAGAACATAGAGACCAGCTCTTAAAAAGCTAGAAGAAAAAAAGACATGGGTAGGGACAGCTCACAGAAAACATCTATTCAGCATGGTCAAGCAGTCTACAAGATGTGCTGGGCTGCAGAATGAGAGGAAGAGAGGGAAGTACTGAAAATACTATGCTGACACTACATGTATCGTAGGACCTAACATCCCAGTGGAGATACTCCAGTGGCAATCTGACAGTCTTCAAATGCATTTAACTTCATAAAACACTGGCTGGGTAAGGAAATGTTATTTCTAGCTTTCTTTTATAAGGGTAAAATGAGATACAGAGACAAAATGTGGAATTCATCTCACTGTAGCTACCACAATGTTATTCTTCTCACCCAAACTTGCCCTATGTGTGCTGTCTGTAGTTAATGATAATACCAGCATTTCCACAGAGAGATTCATGCCATCCCAACAGAAGTGATAACTGCGATGAACTATGGCAAGGTGGACAAGTGCCACATCACTGAAGTGATTTGTTCTAGGTGACATGGGAAGTGGGTGGTGGAACAGGATGAAAAATGTATTTTGTGCATCCCCAACAGGAGCCCCTGGTACCCTGCTGCATGCAGTGGTGCGTACCCTCTCTAACAATGAGTAAGACAGGAACAGAAACAGTGCTTTCCTTTTTATTTCCCTATGAGCTAACATACACCTGACATGGTGAAGGTGGATACCAGAATTGGACGATTTCAGGAAGACTTTTCCTCCCCCTTAGGTAAGATCATGTAAGAACATTTCGACCCTGCCAAGACTGCAGGTGAAAGGGGAGGATTTGTAAGACTAATCATATTTTATGCCATCATAACCACAGAAAGATGTGTTCAAACACACTGGTGCTGTCTCCTCTGTCACTCCTTTCCCTGTAAAACTGAAGGAGAGTATATTTACCATTTCCGGCTCCAATCCATTCTGTGAGAAATGGAGCAAGGTGCTTGTTGTATAGAAGTGATATTGCATTATGTCATTACAAAACCTCTCATACACAGCTGCTTGACACATTTGCAGACATGTTCCAGCATTTTGTTCTCATTTGAAAAACATTAGACTAGACTGCCAGCCAGAATGGCAAGTAATCTAATCCATCCAGGGGATGAACTGCAGTTTTATGCCAGGTTTCTCTTAAGAGCCAGAAAAAAAAGGAATTTGATGACACTCACATGCCAGCTGAAATTCACAGAGATGTGAAATATGCTTGGGTATAACTTAAGGAGAAACTTCAGTTCCCATTGAGGACTGCCTCTCCTCACTGACATTTTGAATTTTTAAATGAGACTTCCCAGTGCCTGAGACTTGCATGAGGCTGTGTGAAAGAGTGCTTTTCCAGCCCAACAATGGCTGGTTTAGTCATTTTTAAAAAGGGTAACAGGGAAAGGCTTACAGAGAGGTGTTTCCTCTGGAAAAACATTGCAGCTAGATGGAAAAAGCAGCAAAACACATTTGTTTTGGTCTTTAGTGAAAGACATTATACATTTGTGACAGATATTCCACTGGGACTGTCTGATCTCCAAAGCACAAAAAAACCTGACAAGTCCAAGTGCCTGATCCAGCAGCAGGTCAGCCTCTTCAGGAGGAGAGGCATCTGACACTGCAATATCAAAATAAGCCCATCCTTAAATGCCAAACTGTCAGAGCAGCAGGAGAAATAAAGCAGCTGGATCCCTATCTCCAGACACAGGATCCATTTCTGCTTAGTCTTTACTGGGCCTAGAACCTGGCCAGTAACATAAACGCCCCACTGAGCAAGACACCAGTACACAATAGAATGCTCCCTTTTTGTGGGATCTGTCTACCTTTCAATCACAAGTACTTCACGTATGTTAACTAACTGCAGGGTATTATACCAGGGAACTGAAGGAACTGAGAAGGCACTTCCTTAAGCACTGCAGTTTGAAATCTGCCCACGTGACTGTGATATCAGACCATGAAGCAGACAGGAAGGATAACAACTGTCTCCATTTCTGCACGGCCTGGGGGTTTCTACATGACCTAGAGAAGACTCTGGCTTGCTACAACAGCAGTCAATGCTGGTACATGACAACAAACATTAACACCTAGATTTACAAGCACTGCAGATGCTGGCCATTGATAGCAGCAAGTTTTTCCACACAGATAGGACTCGGATGTCTAGTCCTAAATTATTCTCCATAACTAAAGTCTGGTTCCAAATGAGCATAAAAAAAAGAAAAAAGCTTATGGTAGCAAATGGCAAAAGGAAACTGTTACATAAAGACAACTGCTATTATTCAAGGTTCCGAGCAATGTTCCCTGGAGTTTTATCTAGGTTTCATATCATCATGATACCAAAGAAAATGCATCCAAAAGACAAGCAGGACCACTCTGCAATCAGCCTTCCCACACTAAGTCACACTAGGATGGCCTATGGGTTTATGTTTCATGCTCTTAACACAGGTAACACCCTCATATAACAAATGGAAATAGGAAAAAGTACCTGTTGATCTTCTGATGGCAACTGAGCAGACTGAGCCTCTTCATGAACCCCTTCATGAGCCCCTTCATGAGCCCCTTCATCTGCCTTGTCTTCAGTGTGTGCCTCAGTTTCATCCATGGCATCAGACTTTCCCGTCTCCTGGCAGCAAAGGAGAAGTCATTGTTAGCTTTAGGGCATGTAACCAAAAACTCATTTCTACAAAACTCTTGACTTTACAGTTTTGGGAGGTGTTTTTCTAATTTTGCTTCAGCACTCAAATGAAAATGTACCCTTTTGGACATTTTCCTGTGAAAGGGACACTTGTTGGCATGTTGATCTATTGGTGAAGGCATGGGGTTTGTGTAGGGAAAACATGAATTCAAGCACTTCTTCCTTGTCAGAGCATAGTAGGTTCTCTAACTTTTCTGTGGAAAGTTTAATAGAAACCGATGCTCATCCTGATTCTAGCTTCAGGAAAAAAAGCCTTTTTCACCAGCATGCATTCCAACTAAACTTCATCAAGAAGCTACAGAAAAACAGAGGTAATAAAGGATTTCATATACAGTCTCTTAACTTTCTTGTTTAAAATCAACAGGAAACAGTTCTTCAATTCACACACTGATCTATCAAATCTATTTATTCCAGCACCGTGAACAAGCACCTCCTAGAAGGCTCTTTATTTTAAATCCAGTTGGACTTTCAGCTAGGTAGCTGTGAAAGGCCACACTGGATCACACACTGTGTCAGATAAAATGAGACCTGCATTGCCTCTAGTGGAACAACAGGGATAGAATGAAATGCAATAGCATGAAGTGCAAAGGCACATTATTTGGGACAAGTAGTTCTGGGACAAAGATTAGAAACAGATGTTTCTACTGCACTTTGGGAGCTTGTTAGTCGATGATCATCAAAGAAGAAGATAGATGTATTTAAATAATCACAGAATAATTGAGCCATGAATGTGATGTGATAGCAAAAGAAGTAATAAATGTGATCCTCAGATGTGTGAGGTGAGATATAGCTGGTGGAGCTGAAAGCAAATGTTAATGTCATTGTATAAGGCCAAGGCAAAACCTCCTCTGGATCACTCTGTGCTCTTCCAGTCACTCAGGCTCAAGAAAGAGAAATCCAGACTGGAACAGGTGCAGAGAGGGGCTACAGGAATATCTGAGGGAGTGGAGAGGCTGTCTTCTGAAAGGGTGACAAAAAAAGCTTCGTTACTTTAATCTATTGAAAGTAATGCTGTGAAGAGATACGATGGCTCTCTAAAAATAGATCTGAGTAAACACCAAGGAGGGATAGGATAAGGAAGAGCACTGAGGTAGATGCAGAATGAGTATCAACCGGCTGTAAATAAAAAATCTAATCACGAGCAGTATGACATTTTGGAAGTGCTTTCTGGTAGAGAAGCAGAGACAAAGGAGTCCTACACACTTCGGGCACAGCAGCCTGTCCCTGTGTCCTGGTTTTGGCTGGGACAGAGCTAATTTTCTTCTTAGTAGCTAGAATAGTATTATGTTTTGGATTTAGTATTGGATTTGGTATGAGAACAGTGGTGATAATAGACTGATGGTTTTAGTTGCTGCTAGGAAATCAAGGACTTTTCAAATTCCCATGCTTTGCTAGTGTGTGGGTACACAAGAAGCTAGGAGGACAGCTGACCAAAACTGAGTAAAGGGATATCCCATATCATATGATGTCATGCTCAGCAAGTAAAGCTGGGGGAAGAAGAAGGAAGGGGATGTTCGGAGTGATGGCGTTTGTCTTTCCAAGTCACCATTAGGTGTGATGGAGCCCTGCTCTCCTGGGGATGGCTGAACACCTGCCAGACGGTGGGAAGTGGTGAATTAATTCCTTGGTTTGCTTTGTTTGTGTACCTGGCTTTTGTTTTCCTGTTAAACTGTCTTTATCTCAACCCACAAGTTTTCTCACTTTTACTCTTCTGATTCTCTCTCCCACCCCACTTGGGGGAGTGAGTAAGCATCTGTGTGATGCTTAGTTGCCTGCTGGGGTTAAACCATGATACCTGTCAGAGGATGAGATCCTTTCTCTTCCCTATGACCAAGCCCTTACAACTCATCCACCTGAGTGGTTTGGGCTTTTCTGCTTTTCTTTTCAAATTAACAGGGTGTTGAAAGTATTCTATAAGCATTCAAAACAAACAAACAAAAAATCCTAGAAGTTGCAGCATGCTTACATACTATCAGCCTGTTCAGTAAACAATTTTTTTTTAACACATAAACAGGTCATGCAAGAGTCTGTCCGTTGCCTACCTCAAAGCAGAATCAATTCTGCAGTAAACATTCATGATAAAGGCTGGTTTAACATGTTCAGAAACACTTCTGAAAACAGGGGAATACACAACCACCCTCCAAGCAATCTATGTCAGTGCCAGACTGTTCTAAAGCTTTTTTCCCTAAAATTTGAACTAAATCTCCTTTGTTCCTATTGCACTATTTTATTTGTCTTTGCAGATGTGGTTTGTACATCTCTCATTTTTCCCTTCCTTCAGCCTTTTTTCCCCTACCATAAACAACCCCATTGTCTAACTTTTTCTGCTAAATCATGTTTTCGAGACATCTAATGGATCATGTCATTCTCCCCATGCCTCTCTTCATGTGCTCAGCATATATGATTTCTTCAGCCAGTGTACTTAGTCTGCAGAAGTGTGACACTGGCATAGCTATCTGGCTTTTAGCCCCAGAGCAGACTTGGGTGAGTGCTAACTTAGGGATCTTTGTCCTGTGATGTGGTGTTCAACATAAGACATACCCTCCTGCTGAGATGCTCTGCTGGATGAGGACAAAAATTTTAGAAAGGGGGTCGGGAATGTTTGGAAGCAGATATCATGATAGAGTGAAGATGGACAAAATACTTCTGCAGTTTTACCTTTTTCCTGAAACTTCACTGTCTGCAAGATTTGGTGTCCTTTTGGCAATTTTCTCCTGAATCATGGAAAATATGTTTTATAAGGAGCTTGTAATGAAAACAGAGTAGGCACATAGGCTCATAAGTTCCCCTTCCTCTCCCCAGAGAATAACAACAGCAAAAATATCTCAGCAGCAAACATCACCCTCCCAGCAATCCTTCCCAGCGCTGCACTGCCCCTGCTCTTCTGGCAGCAAAAGCCTTTGCTGGGCTGGGTGGTGAACTGGAGCAGGAGAGGGATCAGATTAAAGCTTTAAAAAGAAAAAGCACTTCCATATCTCACACAATTTGCACACTCCATTACACAGCTGCAGGAATGTTTTTGCCAGCATGTGGGGGATGCTTGAGGAGAGGAATGAGCAGCTGGGAGTAAGTAGAAGGAGCCAAAGGAAGGAGGAAGGAGGAAAGACCACTTTTTCTGGCAATGCTGTCTCATTTCAAGTACATATAAAACCGTGCGCTCTCTGCACTCCAATGCTGGTGGCATTGTTATTAAAAGCAGAACTACAGAGACATTTTGGCTTAATTTATATCCTATATTAATTTATATCCCCCACAAACTAACAGAATGTTTTAAGATTAAAATACGTAGTAATGCAGACATACATTGAAATTGTCTTGTGTAACACTGTGTGTATACATTGTGGGATCATTCAGAAGTCTGTCACTAAGTTGAGTGATCTTTGGGTCAGGCACATAGCATAGCTGTGGAGTCTCCTTCCCTGGAGACTCCTTCCCTGGAGACATTCAAAACCCGCCTGGATGCGTTCCTGTGTGATGTACTCTAGGTGACCCTGCTCTGGCAGGGGGGTTGGACTAGATGATCCTTCGAGGTCCCTTCCAACCCTAGAATTCTGTGATTCTGTGATAGCTGTCATTTAAATCCCAGCCTTCCATGGAACATGTTTACAAGTTGTAAGTATTTAAGACCAGTTCCTTCAAGTGAGAAGACATTTCATATTAATAGACTGAAGAACCTATTAAAACAAACACTATGCCTGCTTCTTCTCTTAGGCATAGAAAACTCTGCAAATCATCCCTGATACATGATGCTTTATAAAATATGATAACCATTACAATGAAGAGCAACAGGAGAGAGATGATGATGTGAGCTAATTGATCCTTTATGAAGTACCAAAAATAAGCATTGATTTCCTGTACTGTCACCGAGTTTTATGGCCACATAGCACCCTTTGATGATACAAATGTACTTGGTCTATTGGAAAAAAAGTGTGAAGATCTTTGCTTGACTCTCACAGTGATCTAAGCAAATAGTTAGCATTTAAAGCTTTGGCCTTTCCACCAAGATCTGCAGAAGTTTCCATATGCCATCCAGGCATTTAAATAATTCATTGCATTGAATCCAGGAACATGATGATGGACACCACAACTGGCTACCTGTACAGTGGTACCTGACCAGAACCCTCAGCAGAGGTCTGACCATGGCTGGCGGCAGGGAGAAGCAGGTGTCTGCTTAGGGAGCTACCCCCAAGCCTGTTTTCCAGTCAGCCTGGTTAACTTTGTTGTTGATTTGCTATTTCCTACTGCAACAATTACAGCTTTTTTGTAGGTAAGAGGACACTTAAAGAAGTGCATAAAGACTACTTTGCAGGTCTGAGAAAGACCTCCTTTATATCTGTGTGTATTCAGAGCTCCTTTACATGTATCTTACAGTCAATCTGCACCTTGAAGAGTCCTAGACGTATCAGAGTCACCCTGTAAGTGTAGATCAGCTTGCACGTTAGGCTCTGGCACCATCAGAGCTCCAATACCTAGCAGTAACAGTTCAATGTAAACACTGGTCAACTAGGTCTGGTCACAGGTTGTAGCCAGAGAGCTCAAGGCTACAAAAATGAGAACCTGCAAAACTGAAACATGTATTTTGCACCCAGCGTGCTGATGAGGCAATGAATTTAACTATGAGTATTTTGTTGGGAGGTTATAATTTGTTGAGAGAGTAGCAAAAATTTCCTCTGCTTGTTCTATAAAATGGGCCCAAATCAGTTGTAGGTCAGGATCCTGGCAGGCTGTGCTGTGAAACAACATAATGGTCGTTAAAGAGCTTCTCTACTGCTGATGCAATATGAGACAAAAGATGGATGGAAAAGGAAAGAGAACCTTCTGAGGCAAGAGTATAAACATGTATCAGCTTCATCTTAATCTTTATAACGTCTCAGTGAGGCAAAAACTCCCAGAAAGCAAATGCTTACTGACTGCTTTGTGATGTTCCCATGCTTTATATTTTGCTTCTTTTACAAATAATCGCCATATTCCAGAAAGAAATACAATTTAAGGAGATATTAGTAGAAAACCCTGTCATATATGCCATCGTCACCATCTCCTGCACACCTGATTTATTATTCCAGATTCATGCTGCTGGAAATCAATGTCACGAGCCACCCATTGTACTTCATGCTAAGGTTGAATTGACAGCCTAATGAAAGGAAAGCAGAAGCAGTGCAGCAAGGTTATTTGTATGACAAAGCACAGCCAGACTGTCATGCAGTGAATATGCTGAGAAGCAACTCTGCAATAAATGCTAAAATGTTTGTATATACCACTCTCAAATTCAGGAACAGATTCTAAAAGGGACATGATGTAAATACACTTCCACTCTTTACATGTTTTTATTAAAAACACTCTCATTTCCACTTTCTGGACTGAAACAATCCCCACTACCACCAAGGCATCAGTTAACCAGCATAAACCATACTTGCTCCCTACCAATAACACTAATAGTTATCTGCCCAGCAGAATGTACCAAACATATTATTTTCAACATTTACAAAGTTGTCACGAAGTAGAAACTGTAATAGCCTCTGCTGACAGCTGGGAATGAATTAATTCTAAAAAATTGCTACTTTGCTTCAATAGACACGCTATCTAACAGAACCTTGCATGAAGAAACAGATAATATATGAAGTGCAAAGATAGAAAAATGCAATTTTCTTTATCTCATTGATTCTCCACGTATCTTTTATAATGATTATAATATGTAATACCTGCAGTCCTTTAAGCCTTTCATGGGTTTGTGGATGTTAATTAAATAAATTCTCACAAGACCCTTGTGAGGTAGGCAAGTAATTTTTATTTCCCTTGGTGGGAGATGGCACAGCTAAAGCAGAAAGTTTAAATCAATTGCTCCTTATCACACAGGGACTCGGTGTCAAAGACATTTATAGCAACTGTGGCTCTCCCCTGGGTATCTCTTCATCTGTAGCTCTCAAAGCACTGAGCAAAGGCTCCTTTTTCTCTCTGCTTTTGCAGAAGAGGAAAACCAGAGACATTTCACTCAAAGTTGCTACACAGTTGGCAGCAGAGTTGGACCAGAAAGCAGATCTCATGCTCCAGAGCAGTCTTCAGCCAGGTCACCGCAATGCAGCAGAGTTCTTTGCTATTACTCTGGCTAATCAATCTTTTGATTCATTTCTTTTGTTGAATCACCCACATTAAAGATGGCAACATTTGATTATCACCTAACATGATCTCTGGATAAGAGAGCTGTAATGCTCTCAGTTATAAAACTTCTAATTAGAAGATGACTCTGTTAAAGATAAAACACATTGCTTCCTGTAAATGGGGGGAAAAAAAATAAAAACAAAACAAGAAAGCAAAGAAACATCTTTTTCTTTTGCCAGAAGTATATTAGAACATTGTCAAAATACAGTGGATGGAGAACAACAGCGAGACTTCCCAAAGGAACTTCATCACATCCTGGGTAAGACCTTTAAGTTGTCTCCTCAAGGCAGAGAGAGCAAACTCCACAGTGCCAGCCTGCGTGTACCCACAGAGGCTGGTAGGGGTCCCTCTGTTGGTGGCCAGTACAAACCCTGTTTGCTCAGGGTTTGATGCAGTCAGGGGGAAGTGAAGGTTTCTTGTGATTAACACAACCTGTACAATGCATTAGGAAGTTCTGCATCATTCAAAAGTTGAATATGATAAAATACTGCTTTGTGTCAACAAAAAGAAACAAGCAAACAAAAATCAGCAGCTGGAGGCATGGTAACAAGCCTGCAGGGATAGGAGGGAAGAGAGAAGTATTTTCTAGTATTTACTGAACCAGTGCTTTTTTTTCTCTTAAGAACACTTTACTGTACCAGTATCTAACATAATGCTTGTTACTGACACTTATTTGACATGCTGAGTCACTGCCTATCTCCATCTTTTATTAAAATCAAATAAATGGCCTCAGTCAAAGGACATCAGTGCATACCTTTGTGCCTGGAGGAGGAGCAAGACCCAGGAATGAATAAATAATATTTTCTTCTTTAGCAGAGAAAAAGGATTCAAAATCCTAAAAAAGGAACAAACAACAGAAAATTGGTAACAAAAATAAAAAAAAAAGCACAGAAGGAATAGACCAGCCCAGGCAAATCTTTCTTACACTGATGAGAATGACTATGCATTTGTACAAGCACCTACATTATCTAGGCTCCAGAAAGAAAACCAGATATAAAGGGAGTTGCACACTGGCTGCAAAAACGAACAAATGGGCAAATCTCTCCAGAGACTTATGCTTTAATTATATCACATCTACATCAGGACCAGATAAAATTAAGCATCTCATTTTAATGTGCCTCAGCTGTACACACCAAAGCAAAGCTATTCCCATTTAAATGTTAAAACAAAACTTGCTGTGAGTAAGAACACAAAATCGGCCCATGCCCACAAAACCCTAGACAGCTTTATGGCAAATAAAAGGCAACAGTCAACATAATAGCACAACTGAGATGATAATAAGGAAACTGTTTATTTTAAATGAAGGCACTCTGGATAGAAAATGCGGTTACTTTTCAGACAAACTTAGCAAAGGACTGTGTTGTTCCCTCTGACATATATGTACCAGCCAAAATGTCTTGTCCACCTGTGAACCAAAGTTATAAACCATTAATTTAAATGCTCGTTTTCTCTTCAGTGCTAATATAACTGAAAAGACATGAGGGATGGCTCCTATTCTACCATCTAGAACTTGCATGGTCTTTACAACTGTACAACTTTCCTATCAAATCATTTCTGTTATAACTAGTTTGTTACTGGGAAGTTCATAACTCATATCTCACACAGGTAAAAATCAACACGTATTCAAGATCACAACAGAAACTCTGGTCATAAGTGAGCAGCCCAAAATCACACAGCAGTTCTGGGTAGGACAAGGAACTGCTGAGTCTTAAACTATTGTCTTGACCAAGTTATCATCCTTTCTCTCATCCCAAATAACTCCAAAAATAGAAGCCTGTAAATAGTAAGGTGCTGACACATCCCTGAGACTTTTTTGTAAAGCTGAGTTAGGATCTGTGTTGTTTAATTGGGCTGTTTTAATATTTCCAGAGAATAAAACATTGGCCAAGGGTAATTCTAGGGAAAGTCTGGATTAGATGGTTTAGAAGTCACCTTAATATCAACTGGACAGGAATCAATGACATTTCAGTCCAGTCTGGAAGAGGCAACACAGATTAGCAGATAAACCAGATAAATGACAGCCCATTTCACTGATTTACCTAAGGGACAAATGAGATTTCACACAGACCTAGCTACAGGCAGTGGGAACTGCCCTGTACGGGAGAAGCCCCAGAGCACATTTAGCCCTGATGAGGAGAATAGCTGCTGCTGCTCCAGGCCACCCATTTCTCAAACCATCTCTTTGCTGTTTTCACGATGTGCAATTCAAAGGGCTGGAATTTGACATCGGCCTTTGACAGGCCATACAAACACAGGAAACTTGTGTCCTCCTGCATACTAAATGCTCATAAAACAGCCTGAGCAAACTATGGCATGACATGTCAATAGCTGAGAAACAAAGGGAAGACTATAATGCGAAAGGGCCATGAAGTGGACTTGACGCTTTATGTGTCTTGTTGGTTCTTTCCAGAGGATAAGCAGCAGACAGCAAGTGTACTAAAAATCACGAGAGACACATAGCCATGCAGATAACCAGGCCTGAGGGCACAAGCGAGATGTGTGAATGGCCAGATTAACTCCTTATCAGAAAAGGATACAACCTTCTATCACATGATGTATGCCTTGGCAACTGGTAGTGTGCAATGACATTCCACATCAGATGTGGTCTCTCGCAGTAAATGGAAGGTCACTTAACCTTGTTGACACTGAGAAGCAAGATATTATGTATTTAGCATGGGGGAAAAGCATGACTACAGTGATCATGGAATAGTTTTTGTATTGTACATTTATACTCTTATTTTCCGAATGGTGACTCACATCTTCACTGAATGATCGAAGATAACTGTTCCCAAGGCAGACAGGAACAAAAACGAGCAGTAACAACTTATTTCAGGTAAGCAATAACATTATATCTGTATGAGAAGACATAAGTGGTCCGGGCAGAGGGTAATGGTGTCATTTGTCTTTGGAACTAGTCTTTGAAGAATACAGTGAAATGTATTTTAAAAAAAACATTCTGTGGGATTTTCTATACTATATGAATGCATATACACTCTATGCTACCATCCTTTGTATGACCACTGTGGAAATGTCAGACAGCAAAACAGCAAACTCCAACTGAACATCAGCAGAAAGCTCTTCCCCCAGATGAGTGGTACACATAACACAAGCTGATTTTAAAGCTATCCCTGCATTGAGCAGCCTGCTGGACTACAGACCTCCAGAGATCCCTACAATTTCTGAGTATTTGACAGTTAATTAGCAGTTAAATGAAGCATCAAATATAAGTAGTATCTAATAATTCAGAGATTC
This sequence comes from Aegotheles bennettii, assembly GCA_013398125.1. Classification (NCBI taxonomy): domain Eukaryota; kingdom Metazoa; phylum Chordata; class Aves; order Caprimulgiformes; family Aegothelidae; genus Aegotheles; species Aegotheles bennettii. The sequence continues at coordinate 43,993 of VZRW01012149.1, forward strand.
TTTAAAAATATGTACAGAAGTATTTTATTCTATGGATTGCAGCTTACAGAGAAAACCAGAAGTTTACATTCAATTTCTTTCACAATTTTCTAGGGCCTTTTGTTAAGCAAAAGCAAAGAGAAGAGCAACAGAGAGCTCAATATATTTAGAAAGTGACACAGATGCAGACGTCTGTCTAGACATGAGCAAAGAGGCAGCTTAAGAAAAAGATCAAATAAGAACATAATTGCCAACATTGATGGATTAGAATAGATACTTGAAATTGGTGCTATAGCTAGGCATACAAAATTAATCCATCTCTAATCTGTTTCTTCAAGTGGCAATATCAAAGATCTCAAAGAAAAATAAGATTCAAGCTATTTATAATACAGCCTTAAGCTTGTCTGACCTCACGGAAAAGCTGCTCACAGTTGGTGTATTTTCATAAAAGCACCCACAAGAAACCTCCGTTTTACAGTGCAAGTTAGGAAGTGAAGCAGCTCATCAGGGTCGGTCAGGAGATGCTGATACTTTTATGGATCAGCACAAAAGGAGACTGGCAACAGGACTGTATTTACTTGCACTTTATGTCAGTCTGTTCCAGCACAGAAAGGAAGCCTCCTTAGCAGTCGCCAGTATCCTCTCTTTTCCCACTCCCACCCCAAAAATGTAACTGAACTGCAGAAGAAGAGATTGGGAAACATCTCAAAGGACCATTTCTCCAAGGCAGGAACCACTATGCTATTCCTGATAGGTGTTCCTCTAATCCACTGGTCTCCAATGACACAATGAAACAATCTCCCAAACACTACTTACTGTTTTCTGATGTCTGATTTAAACTTCCTTTGTGGCATTTTTTGCATCTTGTCCCACTTCCAGTGGGCATGAACCAGAACATATTTTACAAAATCCTAGAACCACAGGATAATTCATGTGGGAAGAGACCCCAGGAGACCATCTATTCTGATCTCCCACTCAAAGCAGGGCCAGTACTGAATTCAGACTGATGATGAATTCCTCTTTGCTGCAGCTTTTAAAATATTTGAGGGTTGTCATGTGTCTCTCCAAACCCCTTTTTCTCAAGGTGAGGAAGGAAACCCTTTATCTTACACTTTCATCTCCCAAGGCCAAATGCTCCCAGGCCAGCACACATGCACACGTGTGAATGGGAATCTAACATACAGGACAATCAACAGAAAGGGAAATGAGGGAAAAGAGTGACCTCAGAAAAGAGAATGAGCAGAAATTAAATATAACAAGTTTGATCTAAAAACAAAGGACTACCTGGGAATGAGGAAAGAAAAGGATTATTAGGAAAGAGAAAGAGAAAATTACTTTCAAAAAAGGAGTTGTAAAGAGCTTGATTCGTTTAGCATAGTTTGCTATGCTAAAAGAGGATTAAAAGAGGATACGATTCCCATTTACAAATACATCAGACTGGAGCTGTTTAAGCTAAAGGGTGATTTTGGCACACCAGGAAATGGGTATAAATTGTCTGCATATACTGAGGCTATAAATTCAAAGGTTTCTAGATGCCACAAGACTGATGCCCTGAAAGACTGTACTAACAAGAGCATATTTTAAAGGGACTTTCATAAATTCAAGATACTGGACTGGAGACCATGACTCAGACAGACCTTTGCAGTTCTCAGCCTTATTTTTCATAAAGTGGCTGAGGACAAAGGATGTGGGACATGGGGGAAGAATTAAGATATATAATGTAAACCTTAAACAGCATGAAACAGTTGCAGATTTCAGAACAATGGGTTTGTTGGACCTGCACAGGTTATGCAGGGAAGTAGAATGAAAATTCCCAGCATTATATAGCAGATATGTTGCAGAAGATGTCATGTCCCTTGGGGGAATTTTGCACCAGTTTGCCAGCCCCTGGTCATGTTCTCAAGCAGCCCACATAATCCCACTTTCACACTCACTGTGCAGCTCCCTTAAAGTACCTTCCCCTAAGGAAAAGGGTAAGGCTCATGTGGATCTCCTTATCTCATTTATTTGGAAATAATGATGCTATTACTGAATCTGGGATGATTAGCTATGAGCTTTGAAAGCTAGGTACATTAGAATTCTGGAGACTTTTAGACAAATCGTAAATTTGATTTAGTTTCTAAATCAGCAGCTACAACTGCTTTCTGAACCCCTTTCCACATGGAGGTGTCTTTGCAAAGGACCCTTTCTTTCTTAACTTGAACCTATTTCAAGATGTAGATTATTTGGCTTCCTGAAATAGCTTCAGACATGGAGGAAAAACTGCGTATTTATCATTTACTGGCAAGGCTGACTGGCTGCAATACTTTGTAAGGCAGTTATACTTTTATTCACTACATAAACTCTCCAGGGAATCTCAGAAATATTTATTGCAACAAAGGCTGCAGCAAACTCCAGAATAAGATATAATAAATCATGCTTTTTATTGGTGCAGACTGGATGTTGAAATGCACACAAACTCTAACCTACCAAGTTCTCTTTTAAGATTCCTATGAAAAAATGAGGAAACAATTGCGCTCTGTCATTCATGCTAGTAACTTTTGCTCTGAAAGCACTGAAGTTAGTTCTAAAAACTTGGTAGCATGTAAATCCTTTCTCTCTCAAAACAATCTTTGCAGTAGTTCACATTGGATTTGTGGAGTAACTTAAAACTGGGCTCACTGTGTGATCTGTGTTTCAGAGTACTTTTCAAGTTCATGTCAGAGATCATATCAGAGTACTTTCCAGTTTGTATTTCCATCCAGACAATGAGCAAAAAACTGTCTCAGATATCTCTTTTGATTTATGATCCCAATATTCATGTTGGTACAGTATTATCTACTACTGATTGGAACAAACTCGCTCAATAGAAATAATCTGTAACAAGCATATATGAAAATATAAAAGCATCTGATGAGTGTTACAATTTCTGTTATGAAGAGTTGGATATTTGTTGAATATGCAGTATAATTTCAATAATTTAAACTACATGCTAAAACTATTCCAGTCAACTGTAATTCCTATTTATTTATTTTTATAATACAATGGAAAAGAAAGATTCCTGTTGACAGGCCCTGGTGCTTCAAACATCTGCTTGACTTCCTAGCAGCTCAGGTAAGTCTGTGTCAAACAAACAAAATATCAACACTCTGCATGCAAAATTAACTGAAAGTTCAAGAGGCAAAGTGCAATACAGTTAGATATAGGAGATCAGCCTTACTATGAACCCTACTAGTCTTGAGGAGCTTAGTATTGTCAAACCACTTACTACCCCAAGCACAGCTGAGCTGTCTTCATAGTCTACATATGTAGACTATGTACATATGTATCCTGGGATATTGTGTGAAGAAGCCGTAGTATCACCAAGACAGTATTGCCTTGTACTCCTGTCTTCAGGAGCTGAAATGAGTGCAGGCAGAGACCCAACATCAGGGCAACTTGTGAGCGAGCTACACAGCAGGAAGTAGGTGAATGTGAGAGGAAAACATAGAACTTCTCACAGGCAGTAAACTCCATGTCTTGCAGTGAGCTCTGGGTCTTGCACAGGCTCTGGGTCCGCAGGGGATAATCCATAAAGCCTGTTAAGCAGAGTTTCTCCACTCAGTTTTCTCTCCATGTGTATTTTTCTCTTAAAAAGGGATTATCTATTGTTTCATTGTTTTTCTGTGCCTAAAAAATGCTTTCTAAGAATTGTTCTTTCAAAGTGAATGTCCAAATGTGTAAGGTGTTTGTTTGAGAACACTTCCTAATAATGGAAGAGTCACTTTCTGTGAAGGACTCTCTGAAGGTATTTAAATTTCTAAACAACCTCTTACCCCGCAGTACCGCTCCTCGTTGAAGATCTGTGGTGGGAGGGGAATTCCATTTTGAGGCTTTTTTTCACCCGGGACATTCTCTCTCATCCATTTCCTGTTGTCTTCATCACCTGCTATGTCCATCTGCTGAAAGTCAATCTTGTTGGCCTCTAAAAACCCCACTACTTCTTGCTGTTTCTTTTTGATCTGGTTAGGAAAGAGGAAAAACAAAATTTCTTCTTTAAAAAGAAAATTGTTTTCTAAAAGCAATTGCTATCACAAGCAGTAAGTATGCCAAGTTGGACCCACTACTCCAGTAGCCACCAAACTCTTTGAAGCTGAGATTCAACACTGCTTCTCAGCACCCAGGCCACTGCCAGTACTTCATTCCCTCCCCACCTTCTTTCTTTCCTCCCTAAAAGCAGTGATACCTCCATCTAAGAAACAAGGCTCAGCAGGAAGCCTCCTACTCTCTTCCCACATCTATGGGTGTGGTGTACAGATACGTAAATTAATCCTGCCCAAAGTCAGCACAGGTATGAGAATGTACATATTCTCCCCAACGGGTAACAGACTCCTGTTTTCTACTCACTACACAGGACATCTAGCTTTCCATGAGCCATGTGTTTCCCTCTGTCCCTGTTCTTTAATGATAGGCATAACTAAATATGAATGAAAGCTCAATGAAGATCCAGTAGAGCTTAACTCCTGTGCTTGAACATTTCCCACATAACAGAATGATGTTTCAGTTGGACCAAGAATATATGACATACAAATAAAGCACATTAAACACAGCTTCTGTGCCAGCTAAAATTCAGTCATGGCCCTTATTCCCTTTGATGCTAGTACTGTATGCACCTAGAATGTGGGCATCAACTGTATAGTTCCTCCCTTTACTCTGAAGAAGTAAAACTCACTATACTACTTCTCTACTAAAGGAATGCTACTAGAAACAACATTTAAAGACCTTCCTCATTTTGTACATGTGGAACTGACTGAATGTGAAGTGACACCAAGCTAGTCTAAATGAATTTGAGACCAGCTATGAGACGAGAAATAACTCCTGGATGATGTATTTCTATAATCTGGTAAACCTGAAAGGCTGAAGTAGAATGATAGCCTACCATATTGGAAGAATGAATTTTTATGATTAAGGATAAAATTTCTTTTTCTTGTTCAAATAAGGAAGTATCTATATATACAGCCATGCTTGTTTATAAAAAATAACAAATATAAAATCCTGTACATTTTTATGACAACAGCAGAGGTTTATGGTGAGCTAAAGCAAAACACAGGACTTTCAACAGAAACACTAATCCAAAGTGTTCAAAAGCCATGCAGTTGACAGATCTCAAAGGTGCTTATTTATAATCTTATTTTCACTTTTTAAACAGAGGTCATATTCTTAATGGTTATTTTGCTACACAGTTATTTGCAAAACACACTCAGGTGGCGGAAAGGATTGCTTGCGGGACACTTCATGGGAGGAAGTGGCAGGATAATGTTTGTATAAATGGTTAATAAAATCTGCATGAGCCAGTACTAAGTGTTTCACCACATGCTCTGAAAGCCAGTGTACTCAAGTGCTGTCAGCTGCAATTTCAGCATCAGGTTGCCTTCTTGGACACAGGCACTGAAGTAGATATGGCCCCTGGAAGAGATAGTGCCCCAGACAGATAGTGGCTCTGAGGAGATAATCAAAAATGAGCTACAGATTTTGCGCTCCCTTGCTTATGGCTGTAGCTATAACTTTTAGAATTAAACCTAGATAAACAATTTTTATTCAGCTTGAGGTTCATAATACACAGGAGGCTCAGACAGGACCAGGACTGAAAGGAAAAATTAGGGGAAGGTTGTATGAAAAATGGATGCTGAGGAAAAATAAAAAGTTACACGCAATTATGCCTGCATAAGGCAAGGTGTTTCTCATGATGACAACAACAAGAAATTATGCAGAAGATGTCTTAAGGCTTACAATTACTAGACTTTAGGCAGAACAAAAGACTTGGGACACATCCTATGTATGAAACATGGCTGGCACAAGGTAGCTGAGCAACCAAAAGAATTTTTCCAGCAAACAGCACTCAGAGAGGGAAATCTTCCAGGACGCAACAACACAGAGGACATGCAAAGTTTTTCCCAGGATGGATGTGACTGCAGGAGCTTGTTTGTGCCCTCGCTTGTGTCTGATGGCATGGGAAGAATTCAGATTACTTGGACATAGATGCCCTGGAAAGTGGTGGTGAGCAGGATATTATTTCATTAATGTCATTTTCCCTTTCAACAAAGCTTAAGTTCCACAATCCCTAACTGCTAGTTGCTTAAAATAAGAAAAAAATTGCTTTAAATAAATATTATCTAGTTAGCATGTAAAAGCTACAGATATTAGTTTCATCTGATACATAATTAAGTATTATAATCTATATCATCACAATCCAGAGCATTGTGTTGACCAGTTGCCTGTGGCAGAAGCAAGAGGAACGTTACTGTCAGTAGATGCTGCAGAGATGCTGCAGCTTTTGGTTCTAACACCACAGGAACAACCTGTTCCTGATAATTATTTATCACATTCTCACCTCTGATTTGACTAGAAATTGACTTGAAATTTGAGCCCAGGTTTATAAATGGCCAGATTCACAGTCACAGATGACAACCCCTTGCCCTGTATTTTAGAGGACATAATACGAATAGTCTACATTTCCCTTACTCTTTCTGAGACGTACAGATTGGCAGGTGGGCAAGTTCATAAAATGTCACCAAAAAAGCTGGGAATAAAAGGATTTTAGAGGTGCCCTAACCATAAGCAGCAGTAAGCAAGACTTTGGAAGACTTTCTCTGTGTAAGACATGAACCCCTTTTCTCCCATGATTCATGGTATGTTAGAACCTTGCAGGATATTACCCATTTCTAAACACCTCCATGGCTACTAACAGAATTATTTGGCTTTTTACTGCTTGCTTCAAGCTAACCACTTAGTACCTTCTAGCACCATAAATGTCTCTCCACTTCTGCTTGCCTTAATGAATAGTTCAACATAAGCTAAGTTTGGAGCAGAAAGATAATAAAGTTGAAGTTATTTAAAAAAATTTTTGAATCATTGAGGGGAAAAATACAGACTGCAGATTTGCTCTAGAGCCACAGTGCATGGAATCATTCAGGCATCTGATCCAGAGCATCAGAACATTACTGGGTTCACTTCATTCACTTTTAAAAAGGGTTTGTTAACATGATAACCGTTGCGATTGGTAGTGTGACTGTGTAGTACATAGAACAGAAAGGTTTCTTCATTCTTTGCCAATGATCCTCTGCTGATTTACACTAGAGGAGGCTGGACCCATTATATTTTGAAATTCAAAACAAACAGCATGCCGCTGGTGGAGATCAGCCACGTTGAAGAGAGCAGCAGTGCTACTGGGACAACTCAGACTTCCAATTTAAGCTCTTTAAGGATTAAATTAATTCTTCTCAGGAAAAGCTGTACAAGGCCGATACAAAATTGGTTTTAATAGGATTTTAATGATATATTGGGGTTTGTGCTGGCTCCTTGCATGAGTGAGTTTTATTTCATATACACCAAAGCTCATTGAAGGTTCATGGTATATGAACCTCGGTAAATGAGGAAAGCCACTCCAGCTGAACCCTGTGTTTACTTGGCATTGCAATTATGTATCAGCACTCTGAACACATGCTGCCTTCAGAGATTGCTGCAGACAGACATACAACCCAAGATGCCCCAAGGGAGGAAACAGAGACACATACGTGTAAAGATGCCATAACCTTCTTTCCAGTATATGTCTGGATCTCACTGACACCTTTTGTGGGCTGCTGACATACAGTGGAGATCATTAATAAGATGGAGGCCCGTTGGAGGCCGGTCACAAGTGGTGTTCTCCAGGGCTCAGTAGTGGGGCCAGTTCCCTTTAATGTCTTTACCAATGATTTGGACAAGCGGATCGAGTGCACCTTCAGTAAGTTTGCAGATGACACCAAGTCAGGCGGGAGTGTCGATCTGCCTGTGATCTAGGAAGGCTCTGCAGAGGGGCCTGGACAGGCTGGATTGATGGGCTGAGGCCAAGTCTATGAGCTTCAACAAGGCTCAGTGCCGGGTCCTGGACTTGGGTCACAACAACCTCATGCAATGCTACAGGCTTGGGGAAGAGTGGCTGGAAAGCTGCCCAGTGGAAAAGGACCTGGGGGTGTTGGTCGACAGCTGGCTGAATATGAGCCAGCAGTGTGCCCAGGTGGCCAAGAAGGCCAACAGCATCCTGGTTTGTATCAGCCATAGTGTGGCCAGCAGGAAGTGATCGACCCCCTGTACTTGGCCCTGGTGTAGATGCACCTCAAGTACTGTGTTCAGTTTGGGGCCCCTCACTACAAGAAGGACGTTGAGGTGCTGGAGCAGGTCCAAAGAAGGGCAAGGAAGCTGGTGAAGGGACTGGAGTACAGGTCTTAAGAGGAGCAGCTGAGGGACCTGGGATTGTTCAACCTGGAGAAAAGGAGGCTGAGGGGAAACCTTATCACTCCCTACAACTACCTGAAAGGAGGGTGTAGCGAGGTCGGTCTCTTTTCCCAAGTAGCAAGTGATACTAGAGTAAAAACAGCCTCAAGTTGTGCCAGGGGAGGTTTGGATTGGATATTAGGAAAAATTTCTTCACTGAAAGGGTTGTCAGGCACTGGAATAGGCTGCCCAGGGGAGTGGTGGAGTCTCCATCCCTGAAGGTATTTAACAGGTTTGTAGGTGTGGTGCTTAGGGACACAGTTTAGTGGGGAACTTGGCAGTTGGACTTAATAATCTTAAAGGTCTCTTCTAACCATAATGATTTTATGATTCCATAACTGCATTTTAAAGGAAGTTTATGGAAACCTATTATAGTTCACTGGTATTAGCTACCTTTCTTAGAGTAACACAGCAGCGTAGCAATGCTTTGTTAAGCTCAAAATGGCTGGATAAAGCCGGTGTGTTGCTCAGTGTTCAGTGCAGCATGCACATCCCTTGGCTGCAGTCCAAGAGGAAAGGAATTAGTTATAGCTGCTAGCTGGGAGGAGATACGAGGAATGCATATAGCAGAGGAAATATCTTGGTTCAGCTAGAGTTAAATACATGATACACTTTGTGTTAACTGTGGATGTGACCTCTGAATGCCAGAATTTAATCAAAGCACTTGTACAACTGCCTTGCTGAACTACAGCTTCACTCCTACAGCTGGAGAGGCAACAGCTCGTGCCTGAGGTGCACAGGATGATGATGGCCCCAATGCACACACACAGAATGTCTGCACTGGGACTTCAGTCACGGTCACAGCCTTGCCCAGAAAATGGATGGCAGGCAAAGGAGGTCGGGACGACTCTTCTTTGGTCAACCAAACGAGGCCAAAACGGGAGACCAAACAGGAGAGAAAAAACCTGCCAGTGCACAGTGTATGTCAATTTATAAAGCTGCTTGAGCAGAAACTGCTAGATTACAAATTACCAGACCTGCAGTTTCCAACCCCCTCTTCTCTTTCCCCTTGCACCTGATGTTTCTTGTTAAAAAGGAGATAATAAAATGTCAATAGCAAATTTAGAGTGTCAGGCTTAGTGACAGGCTGGCAAAACAAGCTGATGAGACAACTGCAAACTTCCTCAGCCCTCTCACAGTTTGAATTCTAGTGAGTGTCCCCTGGTTCATTTTCTAGAGGTGGCCCTTTGAACAGGGAAAGGTTTTTGGAGCTTTTCAACTCTGGAAGCTTCTTAAAGACACGGAGCTGGCGTCAGAGAGATGGAGATGCAGTTAGAGCTATGTGCAAGCACCAGCCAGTTTGTTTAGCCATGTCACTGGGAGTGAGTGACTGCCAAAGGAAAGCTGCAATCTGAGCTCATCTGGGAACTGGATATAAAAGGAAACAGTCCTTTCCCGGTTCCCACCTCCCACGGACTTCCAATCTCCCTACTATTCTCATGCCCTTCCCTTCAACTGATACGCTATGCTGACAGCTACAGCAGTAGATCTCAATATCAAAAAATCATCAGTATAGCGTTTCAAGAGACTCGCGCACCAAAAAAAAACAAAACAAACCAAACTACCACCCAAGGAAAAACAAAAAAATCCCCTAAAACCTGGAGAAAGGCCGGGGAAGAATTTTTTTCTGCATAAATTTATTCAGCTTACTTTGGCTCCAGGCTATTTCTTAGCCCCTTTTGCATGAGCAGTGTCCTAAAGTCTCTTTTAAAAGAAAATACATTAATTTCTACTGTAAACAAACTACCTTAGCTTTTGTGCAAATGCAATATCCAATTTTTTCCTTCTCCAGTGAATATATATTGCATACACTTTTTCAAACAGTAGAAAATTTAATAACTGGCAGATCATTTACATGTAAATATTATACCTGTAGTAAAACCTCGCACACAAGCAAGCCGGCATTAACAGGAATTCTCTACATCTTGATTTGCTTCCAAGAACAAGGTGTGCAATACAGACTAGAAGAAATTCAGTGTTTTTTTCTCACATGCAAACTCAGGCTGTCCTGGGATTTTTTAGGCTAATTTACCAACCTGATCAGAGCAGAAAGAGGAGTATGTTAAATGAGACACCTACCGCTGTAGACCCCGAAGACGTGGCTACAAAGACTTTGATCACCATGTTGACAGGGATGAAAAAGAATTAGCAGAGCACGCTTGCTATCCACAAGTCACCACAGTCCCAAAAGGAATCCAAGTGTTCTGCAGCTCCTGGGATAACCTGAGTCCTAAATGGATGCCTCCCCCCACCCAGCAATCCAGCAGCTTTGGCCTCTCCCTCTGCCCGGGGTCCTGGGTTTTCCCACTCCACTGGCTCTTAGGTATTTTGGGACGAGGGGCCAGTAGAGGATTGGTTAGTAAAAAGAGCCATAGCAAGGGGTTTGCACCTGCCCCTGGCCTTATTACATTAGATTGACAGGGTGGCAGTCCAAAAAAGGCAAAGGAGAGTAGTGCACCAATGAGACAGGGCTGGAGAAATATTTGGGAGAGGGGGAAGGGACGAGTGAGAAGGGAGAAGGGACAGGGAGCAGGCAAATTAGTGCTGGGGGTGATCACAAAGCTGTCAAGTAATGTTTAATGTTGCATGGGAACTGCCACAGCTACCTCCTGCATAAAAGGGCTTGTGTCCCCCCCTGGCCATGGCCAGGAGGCTTCAGAGTTGTAGCTGCAAATTTTACATTATAAGAGAGGAAGAAGGAAGAGGAGGGCAAGGGGAGCATAGATGCAGAAGTAATTATAGCAGAGATCATACTGAAATAAGCTTCAGTTACAAACGCTCTCAGCTTTAAAGAATTCAGATCACCATCCACACTGCAGGGCTCAGGGTCTGTGTCAGTACACTTCCTAATACTGAGGAGGGTGATCTGGCTGATCCTGTGTATCCAGAACCTACTGTTGTATTTTCTCCTTCTTTTTGCATCAATAGTGAAAATTGCCAGGGCACAAGGTGTAAGAGGAGGTCCAGAATACTTGGTAAAAGATAACCCCACTCTACCACATTATCTAGGATGCTCTTTCCATCTGGTTGTCACCTTCTACCCCAGAGATGGTTACAATTCAGTGGCTGCCTGCATGTACTTGCTTAAGGAGGTCTTTGAGCATGAAAGGTATTTTAAGAATGTTAAATGGTAACAGATTACTTTCAAACGTTAAGAGCCAAGTTTGTTTCTGTTGTAAGTGAGCAACATGTCAGTGAGCTCAGCAAAGCTGACCCTATGTCAGAGGTGAAACTGTCCTAGGTTTCAGAAAGTGTTTACACACATTTCAAATGTTAATACTGAATATAGCAGTGTCCAGTCCTGAAAATACTTAAAATGGAATGCAATACTTGCTTTACAGGATTGATTAGGTAGGACCAAATGCACAATAGTAAGGATGCTCTTGAAAGTAAGATTTTTGTCTGTGCAAACCATTATGTGAAGCTGGAAATGCAGCATTCCATGTATAGAGCAGGAATCATGAAAAAACCTCACTGAAAACTAAAAATAACAGTATGGGTAGTTTGCATTGTTTACTGTGGCTCACCATCTGTCATTTTGTTCTTCCTTTCAGGCGCAATAAGAAGTCCAGCAAATGAAAAGCCTGTTAGCATCAGGTATTTTCAGAGTATTTTCCTGAAAAAACAAAACAAAACAAAAACCAAAACACCTTAGCGCAAAAACATAAATTATTGCCAGAAGTTATTATACATGCTTGTTTCTCAAGAGATTTTGTGTGTAAGTAAATTCAACAGAAATGACTGGCCATTTGGAACACACCATTTCCGAGTTAATTTTTTTGGTAACCAGTGCTCTGAACGAGTGTAATCAGGGGATGCAGTGCTCATTGCCTTCAAAGCATACTGATAAGCCTTGCAAGTACAGCAGTACTCATAATTAATATTCAAAGCACTAAATATTTACACCGTCAGACACCCACGCTCAGGACTGGGACAAGATTGCCAACTGATGCTCTCCTGTCCTTCTCCACACCCGACACCCCTGCTGAAGCACACAGGGAGCAAACAGGACACGGCCCAAAGCCTCCGCTCACTTACGGCTGGGCAGGTGGGCGCTTTAGGGCAGGATTCTCATGTCCAGCCTTGGAGAAAGATACTGCTCCAGCTGCTTCCATTCCTATGGGATTTTTTCCCCTTTTTCAGCCTAAAAAAGTTTTGTGTAAACCTGAGCTGTGAGTTTGGTGCTCATTGGGTTCGGCCTGTGTAATCTCAGTGTGCCTACACCACAGCCCACTACAGAACAGCCCGACACACCACAGCCTGCCACACCATAGCCTGCCACACCACAGCCCACACACCACAGCCCGACACACCACAGCCCGACACACCACAGCCCCCTACAGCCCCCCACACCACACGAGGCGAGGTGCCACCATAACGCTGCGTGGCCCTACAGCGCATGGCACAGAGGGCCCC